>JAVQIZ010011172.1:0-28820 GCA_036023535.2 Galaxias brevipinnis | reverse complement strand
TCTCCACCAGCCCCCACCCTCTGCTCTCTCCTCTCCCACTACACAGCCGTGATCAGCTGGAGGAAATCAAGGCCCACTCTAAATTTCCCCTCAACTGATTAAGATAAACTGCTTTTCAGCCATGGTTACCCCCCCGACCAATCAATTAAAGCAATCAATTAAAGGCCTGCCGGCTGAGGCTTTTTTTGTAATTGAAGGTTGAATAAACAGAGGGGCTGCCGCTGATAGGGCGATAGAGTCATAACAAAGACATGGCCCTGGAAAAAAAAAGGGGCTTGAAAAATGTAATGTCTGGCATCGGAATAAGCTGCGATTGTAAAACATCTAAGGAGGGATGAGATATTTATTTCCTTCCCTGGCAGAGCGGGGTCCTGTGTGTGATAGTCTCCCCTGCGCTGCCAGACATTCTGCCTCAGGACGTTAAATATTGAATGTACGCTCCACGCCAAGTTTTTCCAATTGGCTTTAGCCAGAGAGAGAAAAAAAGTGCCAGTCAAATTCTAACATGGCTGTGGGTGCCAGCATGGTCTCCAGAAAGGGAAACATCTCCATGGAGGAGCCAGTCCTGGCCTCTCCTCCACTGGCTGCTGCTCCGAGAGGCAGTGTCAGCGTTCCAAGGAAGCCATTGATCCTATGAGAACACAGCTAAATCACATTTACCTCACGTACACTTTTGTTTTTTATTAATGTACAATGTTGAAATAACATTTTGGGCTGCTCAATGAACATCAAGCGTGACCCAAAATTAAACAAGCGCATGTGGAGTTCCTCGAGGCCCGTTGGAGGAGTGAAGGGACACCACCAGTATGTCAGAGAAACATGGAAAACACTGTGGGAGCAAAGAAACAGTCCCAACGAAAAGCACAGATCCAGAGGAGCTCCCCTCACTGCCTTGCTGCTTTAGTGGAGAGGAGCTCCCCTCACTGCCTTGCTGCTTTACTGGAGAGGAGCTCCCCTCACTGCCTTGCTGCTTTACTGGAGAGGAGCTCCCCTCACTGCCTTGCTGCTTTACAGGAGAGGAGCTCCCCTCACTGCCTTGCTACTGGACCCTTTAGGTCGTTCTTTTACAACTCCTTTGGACTCTGGAGAGCTTATAAAGATGCAGGCTCTCCGTTTGGTTTGAATTAGCTGGCTTTTGTCGAGGTGGGCTGGACTGTAACTCATATGGGGGCTCTCCAGGTTGGCTGTGGGGAATATGAGGGGGGGGGGGGGGGTCTCCCCCTTCCACCCTGCTGTCTGCTCTGGCTTGGCGAGAGGGCACCCACGATAGACTCCATGCTAATCCACTGGCTTCCCCCCTCCAGAGAAAAGAGGGAGGAATGAAAGACAGAGCCCGGCGTGACGGCTCCTCGTCGGGGGGCTTGGGGTGTGCGTGACCCCTGGTCCTCAGGAGGTCAGCCCGTTGACATGCCTGCACGGTCGGGGTTTAGCATCAGAGGCGGGCACTCTCCGTAAAGTCTGCTTCCGTGTTTTCATTGCTCACAGTCGGACCCGAAGTACCGCATTGCATGTGTGTGTGTGTGTGTGTGTGTGTGTGTGTGTGTGAACATGATGGAGTGGTAGGCAGGCTTTTTTGTTCGTGTAAGTGCATTCGATAACGTATCTACTTCATACGAGTATCGATGTGTTTTTTGTATGCCAAACCCTGTTCTGTGTGCCAAATGATCCCTTAACAAATCGTGTTTGGGTTAGAAAAAGAACTGTGTTGTAATAATGTCCCTCAGCGGCCACCCGTTCTTTCCAGGGCCACATCCCTTCATTGAGGTACAGTCCATTCAGCCCCGGCTGGGCTCCGGCTCATTATCCCACTGCCACGTAACATCATTTTACATTTCCTTTGTGCTCAGACACAGCGGCAATTAGCTAACAAGTGGGTCATCCCTGTGAGAGATATAGGCCTCCAGGGCAACACTCAACCATTCCGGGTAATAGAGAGAAAGAGAGAGAGAGAGAGAGGGGGGTATTAGCAAACATTTAGAAGGTCCATTAAAAAAGCCAGGTCTTGATGTGTAGTAATTGTATTAGCAGTCGTTTACGACAAATATACTTGACCTCTTTTTGTTATTTGTTTGACTTGTTCTGCTTTATTTTGAGACAGTAACTGTGCTGTCCGTAGAATCACCATAAGAAACATTGAATGGCCGTTGAAGTTAAAATGGACAGTGTGCTAAAACCTTAAACTATTTAGCCTGAGACACAGCACCCTAAGGCCAAGCTTTTCAGATAGTATAAGCAACAAAATCCTGTTGTTTCGCTCCGGATTGGATTGGGAGACCCACGGTTCCCGCGGTGGCTTTCATAGGAGCCCAGCAGAACTCAGGGGGCCAGCGGTGGTGGGTCATTGACCCGCTCCCTCCCTCCGCTGTGATCCAATACGGCCACACGATCACTCCCTCAGTCCTCCCCACAAATAATGGTTCCATCTGCTCTGGTCTCTCCGCTGTGCGCCATAAACACACACATGCAGCCTTTTGAAATTGTTTACTTCAAAAATAAATACTTAATGCCGCATGCTTTCTCCCTGATAAAATAATTCATCGAGCACATACTAACATTTGTAATAGAGCGAAGCAGAGGCTTTTTCCCAACGCTGCCGGAGTAAGACTCAAGGCTGATCAATAGAGGCCTTGGGGGGTTGGCTCACTGTTCCCTGATCAAGGCCTGCCAGATTAGTATAGGTACAGGGTAAATAGGACGGCTCCCCCAGCTTAGACAGCTCCGAGCAGGGCTCCCTCATTAATACGATTAGGAAAACAGCCCGAGGGCAGTTTGGATCCAGAGAGCTGCCCCACTCCAAGGCCCAGCGGACACCCAAGCTGAACGTGGGGTACAATGGCGGCGGCCCCCCGTTCCTTTATTTGGGTTGCCCGGCCCTGCTGTTGTTGTGCTTGTTTGTGTGGTGTGATGGGGTCGGTGACGTAGAAGAATGGAGGACTCTGAGCAGAATGTATATCAGGACAGAAGATCAGTGACTGTACCTGTACTGTGCCAGCCTGATGATCTGTGAACTACCAGGCCCACCCAGTTCAGCTCAGTTCCTTTGGTGACTTCAGTGGAAAGCCGAGTGATTTTGACTAACTGAACACAAAATGAAGGGGGGTGTCAGTTATTTTTCAATAAAAACTTCCTTAGCGTATTGTCAAAATGAAGCTTTTGGACACATTTAAACCTCGGAGTTCCAAGACTTATTCATTTTTCTCTCCCTTGGCTCTACCGTCATCAATCAACACTTCTCCCACTTCAATTTCTCAAACATTTGAGAAAGCGTGGAAAACATTACTAGAACCAAAAAAGAAAACACACAGCATGATTTACTTTCTTTCTGTCTGTCTGAGTTTTCAGTGCAGAACTCACTCGACTGATTTTTCCCCCCTGTCACAGAGGCTGTCATCTGGTAAGTAATTATCATTGGTCCGTGTGTCATAATCGAGGATGAGTGGCGACACTTCCACTGATCTATTTATCTTCAGTGCTGACGAAATATCTCCACCCTGCTGGCTCTTGAAACAGATTTTCACCTCCTCGCTCTCCCAGACAGACAACACAAGTGTTAGGAAGATGTGTTCCATATTCAGCAAAAAGACGCTGAGAATGGGGGCTCGGTGGCCTGCACAACATGTGGCAAGGCCCTTTGGTCATTATCAAGATTATTGATAATTTGTTATTGATTTGTAAGTAAGTTCTCAGAGAACATTTTACTTTTAAATGTAAAATAACAAGCAACACCTTTTCACAAAGAAATAAGTATAGGCAGTACAGTATGTTGAAATGGGAAAATAAATTATGAAAACAAATTCATCAATGTTAATATCTAGTTTTATTCTCCAAAATAATGAAGTGACTAATACAAGTTAGAATAGCAGACCACGTGCAGACATTTTATCTATTTAGAGCTTATACAAAATGGTTCCATTTAATTAGTTCACACTGCTTTAAAGCTGCAATTTTTTATTCAACAATCACATTTGAAAGCATTGATAGGACCAGACTATAACGAGTTCTTGAGTCATAATCTTTTGTCCTGTGGAGAGGATTTGGTTTTACAGTTTGCCGATGTGTAAATGAACCTCTTTGTTGGAAGCGCCAGCACTACATGTGGCCAGTAGATGGTGCTCTACTGTGGGGCTAACTGTCATCAAAGGCCGTCTACGCTAGGGACTTCAGCACTTCAGAGAGAAGAAATGAGAATCAGAGAATGTTGGGTGTACAATTCCTTGGTCTTCGTGATACAATTTGCTTAAAATTATTTTAGTTTTGATTAAACCGCAATAAAGGGTCTCTCTGTATTGTGGTTGAATTTATAAAGATTTATGGAGATAAAATAATAAAATATTAAAAATAAGAAATCTATATTAGATTCATATTACCCACTCAAATAAAAAAAGGTTACTTTTCATATAATAAAGGAAGGTTAATAGATAAATAAAACAAGTCCTCTGGTGAACATTTATTTAATGTTTTAGAACTGGTAAGTAAAACAAACATGTATTATCTGGAAAAATTTGTCAGAGGCACAATAAATATGTGGGTACATAAATAAAAAGGAAAACTAAAGTAATATATATTTTTGTGGTAATTTACTTGATAAAAAGTGGCATGTTAAATTGGAGCCACACAGGAGGGAGCCGGTCCGAGGAGGCAGAGGGAGCCATGCGGGGATCATGTCCAGACTGGCATGGAGAGAAGACAGAGAAGACTCACTCTGTGCCCTGCTGCCAGCTACTCCTCCAAGTCCTGTGCACTCGCTCTAGCACAGGGTGATGGAAAAGTCTGATTACGGCCGTCAAAGCACCGGCAACAATGCCGCCCGGCGCTTTGTCCCCCTCCTCCCCCACTCACCACCCGTCTGAGCAAAAGGCGTTGTTCTTTGATAAGGCCTCCGGAAATGGTTGGGGACCTGCTGGTGGGAACCTATGGAAAAGAATACACTTTCTACCAATTGTGTTGTGCTTATTCCCCTGTGGTGTCGGGTGGGTGTGGGAATAGGCTGCCTTGTGAACACTGCCGCTCTGAGATAGCATTCAGGGAGCAGGGCACAGAACCGGCCACATTCAGACCCATACAACTGATGGTCTGAGAGCGCAAAGGCAGCATTGTGTGCATGGATGGACAATGTACACTACAGTCGGTTTGGCCCCGTGGAAACAAGGCGGATTTGATAGTGAAGGGGTTGGCAGAAATGTTTGCTGAAAATGTGTGTGTGTGTGTGTGTGTGTGTGTGTGTGTGAGAGAGAGAGAGAGAGAGAGAGAGAGAGAGTGACTGAAGACATGTTCGGTAGGAAAGTTGCACTAATTAATTACGTTACATTTTGGCATTTTATGGCCAATGTGCTAATAGCAGGCAGACACACACACACTCTCTCTCTCTCTCTCTCTCTCTCACACACACACACACACTCACACAAACACACACACACACACATTTTCAAATCTAGTCTCTCAGAGGCTGTATCATTTTACTGTCAGAGCAGGAGAGAAAAACAGTATCATTTCAGTCAGGGAAATCGTAGGCATGCATTAATTTCCCCACATCGTTAATTTTTACAAATGAATTTATTTGTGCGACACATTTCTCCGGTAGTTACACTCCAACATCAGCGAGCAATAATCAAATTGATTATTGTTCATAATTAGCATCGCTGGGGGCTGCCACATTTCTCCACTGTCTCTCCAACCGTTTAGCCGAGGAGCCTGTGACGCGAAGCCGGAGCACTTTGCAAAACCTGGACCCAGCGCCGCCACCCACAGTGCACTGGGTAAATGAGTATTATGATTTTAAGGGATAAATAGCCGTTCCACCTAATTAATCTGCCACATCACAGGGGGACGCGACACCATGAACCCCCATAGATCAAGGAGCACAGATCAAAAGCAGCACCACTGTGAAAAAAGGAGGGCTTTTTTTCTTGTTTACTTTCTGGGTGTACAGATGGTCAACTAAAGCAGCGGCTAAAGAATGCAGGAATGCAAATGTCGTTTATTGGCCAATGAGGAGGACGTCGTGCCACCACCGGCAAACATGAGTCTAATTAGGCAATGGGGTTTGGAGGGAGAAAAAAAAAGGGAAGTTGGGGAGTGAAATAGTAAAGCCTGTGGAACACGTTTGTTGTTTTGGGAAGACATGCTTCTCCGATTAGCATATTGGCCCCCACATAGTGTCACAGTGAGCTGAAATCAAAACTCTACAAACGGATGATCAATGTCCTGTAAAACAAAAACCAATCTCCTTTCACACCATGTTATGTCCATAGGACCATCGGCATCAAAACGCCATGATTAATATCAGAGAATAGGTGACTTCACTACATCATTATCAAGAAAATAACAAATAATATTTTCATATTCCTCACAGGACATTTGACTTCAAATGCCATTTGCCAGATTTATTATTAACAGTAATCTCATTTGAGGAGACGAGAGCCTCCGCTCTCGGAGGTAAAGGTTAGGCTGGGGGAAAAGGCACAGTTTACACAGCATTCATTGTAGAATGACTTTATTGCAAAATGACAACTGCCTATATGACAACTAGATAGCATTATTGTCGATAGACATATGACTCCTTTACCCTATGAACGTTTTTACTGTGTATTCGTTATGCGATGGATTTATTTTTTTATGCTAATTTTTGTGACGTCTCAATGACTTTTGTCTTAAGCGATTGGCACACCACGCGATGAACCAAGTCCTTTTCGTTTGTTCCAAAGATCACAGCCGTCTTCCGCCTTGATGTTTGCTTGCGCTGCTCGGCCCGTTGGGAATACCCTTCATTACAAACAGGGCCGTGCACAAACACTGGCCTGCCCTCA
Source organism: Galaxias brevipinnis (assembly GCA_036023535.2). Taxonomy (NCBI): domain Eukaryota; kingdom Metazoa; phylum Chordata; class Actinopteri; order Galaxiiformes; family Galaxiidae; genus Galaxias; species Galaxias brevipinnis. The sequence continues at coordinate 22,014 of JAVQIZ010011172.1, read as the reverse complement.
GCTCGGCAGTGAGAACGCCGCTCGCCGCCGGGGCCCTCGCTTTATTTCACTGTGCAAATTGGCTGTGCGCTCCCCAGAAAATGCACTGTCCTGCCAAGCCTACCGCACGGTCACTGTTTACGGCTGGCTGTTGCACATGTGGTTTTTGCATACGCTCTCCTCTCACAGCTAAATCATCTGTGGTCTCCGGGCTTTCTTCTGCCATGTGCAGCCTCGGTAGCCACCACTGCGGTTTACATTTTGAAGGCAAAGAAAAAGGCATTTGTATGAAATAATAATGACCGTTTCAGACGTTTATATATTTTTTTCCTCTGTGTCTGACTGTCATTTCCTTTCCCCCTTTCTTTCTCTCGCTCTCTCTCTCTCTCTCCTTCTCTCTCTCTGTTTCACCACTGCGGCCCCCCTCTTTTCTAGTTTTCTCCCTTTGACATTTTTACACTAGACTTGCGTTGAGCCCTCTACCTAAAAAATGAAGCTGGCTCCTGTAATTGATCAGATAATGAGTTGACATACAATCAGAATAATGTTTACCTTCCTCACCATCTTAAGACCCCCTCTGCCTCCGCTCCTTTCCTCTCCTCTCCTCCTTTTCTCTCCTCCCTACCAACCCTCCATTCCTATTCCAGGTCATGATATTAAAAAGAACACCACACACACACACACACACACACACCACACTGCTCATAACAGCAGCATCCAAAGCTGAGAATGGGTCTGGCTTGCACCTCTTTTCCTCTCCAAGGACCTTGTCCCCCGATGTCAAAGACCCTGGTTTGTCAGACCGGCTTTGACTCGGAACTAGAATGTGCCCTAAATTATTCATGGGAGCCATATCAGAGTGCTTCATTAATATAGTATTCAACGGGACACGGGGAAAAACAAGACTATCCATTATACCGACATTCCCGGGAATAGAATAGCAGTTGTTCCTGCCACGGCCCTGGAGGCGCTTGACAAGAGTTATTTCAAACAGATCATGTCAAGTCCCTCGTACGAGCACTTCCTTTGATTCATCCCTGAGCATTGAATATTTCAGGAGATTACAATGTCGCCGCGATGACAAATCTTTTGTTTGTTATAAATTAAATCACTCTGACAAAAGCGCGTACAAAGGCCTACTCCAGAGATCTGTGACACGCTCTGCCTGCTCCAGAAACAATAAGCTGACAATCCCCCGTAGCATCCGCCTCCCCCGGCGCTCCGCTGTTTGTCTTCCCTCTGTTCCTTTGTGCGCTCACGCCTACAGTGTCGGCAACCAGCGCGCGGCCGTCACAATGCATTAGGAAGTAGCAGTCGCGGGATGCTCCATTTACTCTCCCTGACTTCCCCAGTCAGCCGAGCACCCGGGGAGCAGAACAAAGCTGCCTGACAGGCTCGGGCCCGGGCTGCAGCAAGCAGTGAGCTGACACAGACGCTAAACTGCACCGTCACTCTGGAGGACGACAGGCAGGCAGGGGGGCAGGCAGGTAGGCAGGGGAGCAGGTAGGCAGGCAGGCAGGCAGGCAGGCCGGGGGGGGCAGGGGGGCAGGGGGGCAGGTAGGCAGGGGGGCAGGGGACAAACAGCTGTTTGAGGAGCACAGAGGAGACAGAGGTTGGTGGGTGATAATCAGGAGGTCTCCGTGGACGTATAGCCCCACGGCAGGCCTCCAGGCAGAGCAGACATACTGGCCCACGCTGTGGCGGTTTGATCAACACTTTTTCACTCAGTAGAATCTTCAAGGACTGGAGGAGATCAGCTCAGTCCAGTCTGTGGTCTGAAAACAGCAGCAGGTGTCTGAGGGCATGTCTCTGCTCAGTTAGGGGTGCTCCTTCACTCAGGAGACCTCCAAACTGACGAAAAGCAGTGCAAGTTGAGAGCAGAGGCCACCTCACCCCACTGATTCTCCCCAGATTGAAGCCCCGATCCTGGGCTTAAACAGGAGCAGATGCCCCCCTCCTCCTCCACACAGACCGGTGTGTGTTTCAGCTCCCGCTCCAGCCTTGGGTCCCCCTGGATCAACTTTCCCTGTGTAACCACGATCCGCATGGGCCAAAAAATGACGCAATTGACCCCCTGACCCCAACAGCGAGTCTGAATGGAAACCCTAATCAAAGCTGAGACATGGAGTGTGTGTTTACATGGACCTAATCTGCTGCTCCTCCATCAGCCCCCCCCCACACCCCCCCCACACCCCCACCCCTAGGGCTAGGGCCTCTGTGGAGATAGCTGGAGTCATCCAGGAGGATGGTGACAATGGCAGAGAAAGAAACACACAATATTAGAGTCTGGATAAAGGAAAAACAATTGTAATCGAGTCAAATGAGAGAAGCATGACTTTTTACATGGGTTTCCAGCACGTATAGATGCCTGCACACACACACACACACACACACACACACACACACACACACACAGACTTCACTAAGTTGAAGAGGCCCCTATCCACCCCCTTGGCCCGTCTGTAGCCTTCTCTCAGTCCTCTGTCTCTGGGGCTCCGGTGCCACAGCACCCCTCCTACACCCACCCAGCCACACTTGTCTCATTAGCCAAAGCCCTGGCTGGCTGGCTGGCTGCTAGGGGCGGCTGGAGATTGGGTCCAGGACATGTCAGGAGCCATGTCTAGGAGCCACTTGATATGACAAGATGGAGGGAGAGGGGGCCAGGGGCTGGCATCTGCTGCTGATTAGCGCTCCCATGTAGTGGGGTGGGAGCATGCTGCTGCTGCTGGGGCTGCTGGTGGTGGTGGAGGTAAAGGGGGGGTGAGGGTTCTCCATCCGCACCGCATAATCAGACAGCGTCCAGGCACCACCCTGTCCACTCATCTAACCCACACTACCCTTCACAGCAGATCATTTCTGCAGAGAATGTGATGGGGAAGACTGGACTTTTTGGACAGGCTTTGGGGGATTGGTTCAGAGGAATGTGGGTGTGTTTGAAAGATTATTGATAAAACACTAGCGTGTCTCTTGAACTCGTGGAATACCGAATGTGTTGGAGAAGATGAGGAGTGTGTTCCTTTGCGAGCGCCAGCCCATAATCAATCGCCTCTTCAACGGGCTCTCTCTGGTTTGTTCCAGAGACACATGCGCTGGAGGATGTTGTGGTAAACAGGCCTATAGAAGAGAGTAAATACCAAAACAACAACATAGTCCTAACTCCTCCCCCAAGACAACAACATAGTCCTAAGTCTTCCCCCAAGACAACAACATAGTCCTGAGAACAGTGTCAAAATGGTGAAGGGTTTCCAACGTAAGAATTGTACACATTAATTAGTGATTTAAAATGTGGCCTATTACTGCATCTCTCGCACATCAACCCGCCCAGGACATTGAGCATTGCCCCCCCCCCCCATCTCCTCCACCTCACCCTAACCCCCAAACAAAACTTCTGGTGCCACAGTCGGTGTGGCAACATCTGGCTGGCGGCGTAGCCCCGCATTAGCCCCAAACGAAGGAGGAATGAATGGGATGGTACATGACAGGGTGCAGATGTTCAAAGCGGCGCTGTGAAAATCGGAGGGCAGGGGAACGCCTTAATGAATTCCGCGTCTTACAGCAGGGGTGAGGTGTCGGGGCGCACCGGTTCCGGAATCCCAAAAAAAAAGAGAAGCTAATTAAATAGCGGCGGCGGAGGCCCACGAAAATAAACGTGTGCGTCTCGCCTCCTTCCTCTCCCCCCTGTTGACCCGTGGCAGGGCTGCCCGGGCTCCATGTTTTCATTCCCGGCTAATTGAGCATCAGATGCAGAGGGTGGGGAGCGGTCGACTCTGTGCCTGATTGACAGGCCGTCCCCGTTGAGGCGCCTGTCATAATGGTTTCACAGTCCGTGTTTACTTTTACAGCGGGGACGTCATCTTTGTCGACGCGGTTAATGTGAAGACCACGTACAGTACTTCCAGCTTACGTCAGTGAGGGGGACCCCTCCTTGTGATCCCTTAGAGCGTGAAGAAAATAAGAGCCAACAAAAAAAGAATGCCGTTAAAGTCCTCACTCTGAAGACTTGGGGTGTGGGTTAGTGTGCGTCAAGGGACCTCTGAATAAATGGTCACCCTTGGAATGAAGGAAAGCTCCCAAGATATATCATATCCAAAGAGTACTGTTGTGGCACACACACACACACACACACACACACACACACACAGCGACACACAGAGAAACAGCAGCCCTTATAGAGTTCCAGCATGTTTACAAAGGCAGTAATTCTATTAGGCTGGCTAACAATCCTCAGCGGGGCTGTTAGACAAGGCGGGGTGCACGGTACTCTCTTTAGCACCTCTGGCAAGCACAGTGGTGGCACGTACACCTACACAGGCACACACACACACACACACACACACACACACACACACACACACCCACACACACACACACACACACATTTTGTCTCTCTGTCTCTCTCTCCCTTTCTCTCTCTCTCTCAAACACACACACACACACACTCTCTTTCAGCCTTACACAAACCTCTGCCCACATCACAACTCTGAGGTGAAAATAGGTTGCTATGGAACTATTTATTATACTGTAAGACTGTGCCGTGAGGCGCCTTAATCCAATGAACGACGCCATCATCCTCTCTGTACTCCTAAACGGGTACCACTCGCTGGCCAGCCACAGCTGGAGGGACTGGATCATGACTGTCAAAATGCAGTTCTATTAAGGCCATGAGATCTATTATTTCCAATTTATTTTTCCTTCTGTGGTGTGTATGTGTGTGTGTGTGTGTGTGTGTGTGTGTGTGAGACAGAGAGAGAGACCACAGAAGTGTGTGTGTGTGTTTGAGGAGAGAGCGGGGTTGAGGACGGCTGCTTCTTTAAATCACTGTGTCTCTCCCTCCTCGTTAACGTTGGCTGTACATGGCCAGTTCCAGGCCAAGTCTAATTTACACATTTCCACCAGAGTAAAGTTTAAGGGCTGCTCTCCCTGTTGAGTCCACTACGTGTGTGTGTGTGTGTGTGTGTGTGTTTGTGTGTGTGTGTGTGTGTGTGTGTGTGTGTGCGTGGATGTGTGTGTGTGTGTGTGCTCACATCTGACTGTGTGTGGAAGAAAAGTTATGAGCGTGCAGCTGCCTGACACAGGGGTTGGGGTTAAACTCACAATGACACAATCCCTGAACGCTACACAAGCAACAATGGCTTTCTCACTGCCTGTGGATCAAATGTCAGGCGGTGAGCTGTGCTAGCGCTATGTTTAACAGGAGTGGTGGTCGCTCTAAGACAGAGGGCCAGTGACTTACTTCAGCTCTTAATCCAGTGCGCCAGACAACCAACGGAAAGAGGGCAAAATCCATGCAGAGAACCTGTTAAACCCAAATAATGAGTAATATGAGATTTGACTTGTGAGACAGGCAGAAGGGAAAAACTGTTTACTGTAGGCCAGAAACATTTACAGTCTTGTTAGAAATACAATTCACACAGGCAGAGAGCTATTGCATTTGTTCACAGCTGTATTTCCACCGAATTAGAGGAACAGGGAGCAAGAGCCGGGTTCCAGAAGCTTGTCAAATATAAACGGCTTAAACATATTCAATTGCAGAGCAAAAATCTGATCACTCCCTGGATTAGTCAAAGGTGTTTATCCTGCAGACAAGTATTATTATGACTTTTAAATTAAGGTCTCCCTCTCTCAGTCTCTCTCTCTCTCTCTCTTTTTTTTAGCGGGTCCCGGGACGGATTCTTCTTGTTTGAGCGCCGAGCCGTTAACGGGGCAGTTTTTTCACTGGCTGTGTTCACACACACCACACAGCAGTCAGGAAAACCTGTCTGTCTCGCTCCTCTGCATCGGCCCAGTGTCTGTTTGACCACCTATCTCTAGTCACATTAAAGAGGACCTGTGGCATGGGCTAAAGAGAGCGCAGGGATAGGAGGGAAAATGGCCGTCCCCCTCCTTTACAATTAGCTAGCATGTGACCCCAGGGAGGTGTGGCACTGTCAAAGGAGAGGGTATAGACTTGTAGGATAACTCGCTGTTAAAAAGAATGCCAGCTCAGTGACGGGTCCTGTCCAGACCACCTCTGCCTCCAGACACACTCTCTTACATCTGCACACACATGCATGTCAAATAGTACAAATCGAAACACATGCACATACATATTGCAGACACACACACACACACACACACACACACACACACACACACACACACACACACACACACACACATACACACAGGAGAGCCACACCGACTTTTAGAGCACACTCATTCTTTCTGGGCTGGCACTTCCAACAGGAAACTGACTGTATTATGTGACACCACGGAATGTTGTGGAGCGAGCCGCAGGCTGGCAGGACGGACCTAGACCCTCCGACAATGGTCCTTATTGTGTTCCTCACCCCCCACAAACGTCTGGGCCGCCCTGGCCCCGGCAGGTGGAGCTCAGCAGCGGAGCAGCTTTTTTCAGCACTCCTAATTAAAAGAGGTGAAGTCAGCTCTCCCTGGTACAAATGGCAGCGCTGGGGGAATGACACAGGTTTCTCTCCACACAGGTTTACAGCAGAATAAAGCCCAGTATATCACAGGCTCTCTGGTGTACAGGGGAAACTCCCAGGAAGATTGATCGCAAATAAAAGGTGAATTGTGAGCTAATAAAATAAGGGGGAGGCGGTGGTTGGAATACAATGGCTGAGTAAAGAGAGGTCCGGCCATCTTTTTTCAACGCACTGTGTTCCGTTGGTACCTGGGGGACTGTTCAGTAAATAGAAATAACATCTGCTGCACACACTGTTGTAAAGGAGTGTGTCTGAAAATTGTATTTTACTACTCTGTGGCAGGATCCTTTAGATTTGTTTTGTGGCAGTCGTTTTCCAGGAGAACATAAAAGATGAATTTTACGTGAAAAGAAATCCAGCTGTTGATCATCTGCGTTATGAAAAAATTGGCAGCCTTGCATTTGCTTGTAAAATGGATGTTTTACTTCTGCAGAAAGAAAAAGGACTTGATGCAGACCACTAGGACACAAAACGTACAGTAAAGTAAAGGTAAATTGGTAGTTTATTCATAACATATTCCAATGTTATGTTTTGTGGTCAATTTCCATGTGATCTTGATTGACGCTCTTCCACTGTATATTTCCTCTGCCTTGCCTTTAAGTGATTTGGAAGTGCAGAGGAGCTGTGAGACCACTCCAAGCCTTCCCGGGGCTGGAAGAGCAGTCTTCTCTGGAAGCTTCAGATTCGCATGGGTCTAATCCTCAACTGTTTTGATAAGGGCACAATGGGAAAAATCGCTGAGGGGTTTTGACAGTGGCGAGACGCTGTCTTTAGATTATGAGTAAATTATGATGAAGTGTTTTTGTTAGAAATGACCCATACGCAGCCAAAACCAAGAGACGTCTTGGCTCAAAAGCAATAATGCCAGAGATGATATTCTTCAGACGCAAATCAAACCTCGGTGACATTTAAGATTGTGTGAGTGGTGTTTGGTGGGTGTGGGTGTGCTAAAAAGAGAGAGTGAGAGAGAGAGAGCGAGAGAGGGGGGTGGAAACTGTAACGAGAGAATAAAAGACAATATATCGAGAGTTGACGAGCTGCAGGGTCCTTGAAAGTCAAAAGTAAAATCTGATACTATGTCATTTTCACAAAACCACCCTACCCCAAATCTGTTTGGTGTGTAGTCTAGGAGTGAATCCTTGTGTTGGGTCTCTCCTCTAAAAGGCAGTTCAATTCATATCTATGACCTTGGTAAACACTCAGACACTACGAAATATATTCCAAAACCAGGTACTTTTCAAACTGGATAAATTATATGTATTCCTATTGTTGTGATATTGTGTCCCAGATCCACAATTGAAAAAACACATTTCCTATCATTATCCTGGAAATGTGAACTTGTCTTGCTCTTGCTCTTCTCTACGCCAAAACATTTGAGAAATTATTTAAATGGTGATGACACAGTAGAGGAATAAAAACGAAAAAAGCAAGCTTCTTTGTACATAGAAGATAATGTACACCAAGGAACACGTTGATTAAAATACTAACTAAATACAAATACTGTTAGCAATCAAACGGAAGACTCCCCTAATGGCTTGTAAACGAACAACATGTGGAGTTAGCCCTTTAAGCACACTATTTAATTCCAGCAGCCTGGATCCCGAGGTAAACAGTTTTCCTTCGGTGCCTGATTGCGCTCTATTTGCTCTCTTGTCCTGCTAGCGAGGATTTGACGCTCACCCCGGCCTCACAGCGGGTGAGAGATCAAAAAAAAGATTAGCTTTGGAGGAGGAAGGAGAGTGAGGGGAAAATCGCACCGCATTAAAAGCAAATCTACTGGGAGATCCAGCGGCGGCTTTCCAGAGCCAAGACGATTAAAGAGGTGGTTGGTGGAGGAGCACAGGTGGAATGGACCGGATGCCTTTCACCTTGACCTATCACCGGAGACCCTGCCAACTGCCGGCCCTCTGAAGACACACGGGAGGGTGAAGGTCATCAGGCTAACTCGTCGTCGTGACAACAATCTCAGCAGACAGAACTGCTCTCGGGGATCGCTGCCTCGTCCTAAATCGGTTTATCAAATGTCTTTAGACAGAGCTGGTTCGGCCCAGGACCGCCCCTACCCTGATTGCACTGCCTCTAAACTGAATTGAATATTGGGAAGTTTAAGAGAAAGTCCCTTCGCAAAGCCTCTGTAAAGAGCCGCCAGGAGGGTTGTGGACAGAGAAGATCAGAGGATCTAATGGCAGGGGGCCGGGGTCAAAGGTCGTCCCAGCAGAAGACAGTGAGAAAAGCTCTCTCCTGCTGGTCTGAGAGCCGAGTCCGTCCTCCTCCAAGGTTACTGTCGCTAAGCAAATTACTTTCTGTGCTTGGCTTTGGAATCGCATGCAGAAAAGGAGCCTTGGGTAATGTTGTTTTTTCTTAATGAATCCGAGCCCATTCAGAGCCTCAGATTATCTGTACAAGAGATTGTGGCATGGTAACACTTTAGTAAGCAACTTTAATCAGTGCTGTGAAAAAGCGTTTGCCCCCTTTCTAATTTGCTGCTGTTTTGCACGCTTTCCTTAAGATTCGGCTGGATTCTTGGCCAAAATGTTGCGCTATTGAAGGTCAGAGAGATGTGCTATAGATTTATTTTACCCATAAAAAAAGTAGGAGACACCTAATGTTCTTTTGTGACGCACAGCCTTTTTCCACTTTCCACTTCTGGAAAGATATGGTACAGATCCAAATGTAGGACAATCGTTATCTTATTGTTTCAATGGTGTACCAGAGCCTAGGAAATGTTGTTGTATCCCTTTACAACAACAAACTTAACAAGATCTGACCAAGTAATTGTATCAAAATATTTTGAAAAATCTGAAAATTAAACTAGGGAAATATTTATTTTTGCAAAACTATGCCAACAATAACCCCATTCACAGGAAAGTGTAAATCTCCTTTTTTGCAAAGAATCTTTCTGAATTGGATCACTGGAGCTGAAACCCAGGTGTGAATGCCAAGCCGCTCTCTGGATGAGATGCAGCGGGCTTTCTATCTGGACACACACACACACACACACACACACACACACACACACACACACACACACACGAAAACACACACCCGCTCAAACACACACAGAGCGGCCCGCTCTACACATCTCTCTGCATTAAACAGAGCTCTCTCTCTCCCTCTTTCTCTCTCGCTTTATTGTCACCTGTGCTGACTCCAATGGGACAGCAGCAACTCAAGCCCCCCTGCTTTATCAAGGAGCCTATTACTGTAAACCAGACAGCCCCCTTCATGCTTTGTGCCTTCTCTTCTCTAAGCTGTCCTGAATTTCCTCAATGGGCGCCTCTCTTCTATTCCACAGGTTTCACACGTGCCCCCCCCTCCGCCGTCCTGTCCTGTTCTGCTCTGTTCTGCCAGCCCCTGCTCCTTTAGCCTCTGACTGACTTTGATTTCCTGAGGTAAGTGAGCCGTCGCTCCAGGGCCCTCCAACGGCATCGTCTGAAATCTGGCCTCACTTCTGGCAAAAGCCCAACAGCGCCTTGGATTGTACACTCTAATGCAAAGTGAAGTGGCCACTCCAAACAGGCTGTCCGACCCCCCCTGTTCACTCCAGACAGGCTGTCTGACCCCGCCTGTCCACTCGCCAGCCTTCTCTCATCCCTCTCTCCTTTCTCTTTCTCACTTTCTCTCTCTTGTATTTTGTATATTTGTAATCTGCCTCCATTTGTATTGTCCCTGACTTTCTTTTCTCACTTCTTGATTGTTTCTTTTCTGATCCTTTCCCCCGTTCTCCTCTTCACTCGCTCTATCCAACCTCCCCAGCTGGTACTCGTTCCGAACGCAGAGGGGAATGAGAAGGATACAGCGATATTAAGCCGCATTAAACTAGCTGATGACATTTTGGTTACATTAATGAAGACTGACACTCAATGGATGGGAGAGGGGTGAGGGGGGGCGAGAGGAGAGAGAGAGAGAGAGAGAGGAAGAGTGAGGGGGGGACGACAGCAGACAGTGATGTGATCTTGACTGGCTGGAGAAAACAGTGGAGGAAACAGTGAACGCTCAGAGGTTACTCAGACAGCAGACGGAAACAGAATGGCCTTTGGTACGGTTCACTGCAGCCTCCCAGCCTTTGCGCTCGAAACTTTGTCTTCTCCTCTCTCTGCCAGAGCCCCGATCTGGCCCTCTCTCCCCCCACGGCTGATCCCAGACCTGCGGATGTTCCATTCATTGTTGATGACAAAGGCAACCTTCTCTCTTGGTGTGGCTTCCTGCCCCCGCGTTTGGATCGCTTTCAGGCACCGCTCGCTCCTCGGCAGTAGGAAGTGCAACACGAGACGTGTGACAAACAGTGGTCATATTGTCCTTGGATTGGACCACACGGCCGCTCGTCCCCAGTCCAGCGCGCCGCGTGCTGCAGGGGTGTTCGTTCCACTACAGGAAAGAATAAACGGCCTCTTAAATCAGAGGAAATACATCAGCTCTGGTTGTTCAGGGGGCCAGCTCTCTTGCCATATGATCTCTATAAAGCAGATCACTGCTGGCTTCCTAACAGGCTGCCAGGCGCCTGGGGCCCGGCGCTCTAATCCAAGCCAAATGGACGGGACAATGGACGGAGATCTCCTTCACGCTCTCCTTGCTCCTTTGCTCCATACCAAAAAAAAACATGCTGTGAAAGTTCATTTTTCTCCCTGAATCTGTGACTTGTAACTGTAGCTCACTTGGATCAGATACGAACAGCCATATAGTAGTTCTAAAACAACCAAACAAAACGATTTGAACAGGATAGAAAGTGGGTACGCATATTTTGATTCAAATCACTTTGCTAAAAAAAGCACACTCTCTTGGTACGTATGGACGGTATCATACGGTCACTGAAACATTTATAAAATACCACAGGGTAATCATCTTCATCAATCAAAGGAAATATGACATGAGTGACAGCTTTTAAAATATACAATATATGCGTGACCCCAGGGGGTGGCAGTCACACGAGGCTGACCGTGTTTTGGGCGGGTGTCTGTCTTTCAGAGTAGCCTTCCGGCTCCCTCCCATTAGACCTGTGCTGGTTTCCAAAGACTCAAGTTTGCACATCAGACTCTTCTCTTGCTAAGTTTATTCAAAGGCTCTGTAGAGACAAAACAGTGAAGAATTCTTAAAAATAGTCTCAGTCAAAAATGATTTAAAAAAATACTTTTGAGTTTTTAATCCTTTGGTGAGTAATGACTATTTCTTCAAACAAGTGTACATTGCAGGTCATTTAATATGCTGAGCCTTTCATTCAAACAAAATACTTTTCTGGAGGCAATACTTAAAAGTTCTTAATAACGGTTATCAGACAAGTGACTCTGTCACCCGTACTTACTGGCAATGGCATCATGGCAACATGCCATATCTATGGAAATGAATGTGCCTTTAAACCGGATCCCAGGCACTGGAGTTCACAGGGCTGGGAGATTGTTGTTCCGACTCCTGTCTGAGGCTTAAAAGCCTTGTGGCAGTTATTCAGTTCTCATAGTTCTCATCTCCTCTGACACGACACCCAGGTGAGTCTCCACTGATCAATGCCACGCAGCCATCACACACTTCAAATAGTTCAGCTACTGTACTTGACTCATCTCCATGCAAATGTATGGGTGAAGCAGGGAGGTGACGTAGAGAAGGGGAATACATTTCCTCTATGAATCCACAATGTGTGTCACTTCCTTTGGTTGATCCTCCAACAGAACTCCTCTTCTTTCTCTTCTTTTTCAGAAGTTGGAGAAACATTTGGAAGTGTGCTTTTGAAGATGAATATATGTGCTTATAAATATGTATCATGCCATGAAACGATAAAGGACACCAAAAGTGTAGTTTATTTTTAGGGATTTACATTTTTGTAATAATGATTTTATGTTTTTCTCGGAAAATGGAAAATGGTTTGTATACTAAATCGAAGAACTGCACAAGATAATCAGCTAAATGTTTTGAATTGCTTACAGACCTACAGTAACAACAATTTCATACTCAAATATAATTATACCCTTTATTATCAAAATTGTTCCCTCTGTGTGTTTTTGATTAATAGATTGGCAAAAGTTGTCATGTGAATGGGAATCAGGATAAACCATTTTGGCAAATGTAATCAATCTTCAAGCCAACATTCTGTAATTGTTTCCTTATTTGACTAGGCAGCCCAAAAGTACAATAATAAAGACCCATCTTACAATCTTAAGAGGTTTATTATGTTCAAGGCATGCCAAATTTATCTCAATAGCAAACTGAGACCAGTTTCAAATTGACTGTTTTTTTTAATATATTTCCCACTGTTATATTAATATATTTCCCACTAATAGCTAGGCTTACAAATTCTTATCCATTGTTTTGTGAAAAGGAAGTGTTTGCCTTTTTCCTCTTCTATAAGTGGATATGGAAATAGATTACATTTCCTGTAGAATTTACTATAGTGTATGCTTCAACGTACATATTTAAATACATATATATATATAGATATATATATATTTTGCATTTAACAGTCAAAAGACAACATTAAACAAAATAAGACTGTTATTTTTGTTTCTTTCTTTTCTGAAGTGTAACATCATTCATTAAAATGTTATTAATGCCAGCCATTCAGTTTCACAAACTTACCTAAGCAAAGTGTTTCTGGCTAGGGCCTCTGGCAAGAACTTAAGTATTTGAGAACTTGGTGAAATGTACGGATTAATACCCCCTCTATCTTTCAGAGGCTTTTGGAGGCTTGCTAGTAATTGTAGTTTTATGATGCCTGGTATAAAGATTCAGAGGAAACCGGCATGATTTAAACTATTTCAAAAGAGATCTATTATCATATCGTACATCATCAACGGTGGGACACACACTCAAAAGACACGCTCTGCTGTCTGGAAAAACAACATTACAAATTTAGTGGACTACTTAAAGGCTTTAAAAGCCAGAGGCCTAATACAAAACAGACTGCAGCGTTTGGTTAACCAACAGAGATTCCAGCAGCGAATATGTGTGTTTCCAAAACACAGCCAAAAGTCACTGACACCTTGGGTACTCAGAGCTCTATTTGAGCTTATCCTGTGAATTAAAGAAACAAACGAATTGCAATAATTCATTCAAGTCTTTTTTCCACAGCTGGGTAATTTTTATACAGGCAGTCAGGTAATTTTGTCAGATCTGCAGGGGCTTTTCGCACACAACCACAATGAAGATACAGCAGCCAGTTCTTCAAATGAATGCACTGCACTGCAGAACCGATAAGCTGATAAATTAAAAAAAAGTCAATATATTCGAAGATTCTTCTATGACTTTTTGGAGCGTGAGTTCTCCTTTCCTACCTTCAATTGAATTTCCAGAACACTGAGCAGCGCATTATAATTTCATCAGGCCCATAACCTTGTTAAATATAACTCATATCCATTATACATGAGGATATTCGGCCAGCTCCTATTTTGCAGCTGACGTAGCAGATCGTATTGTTATTTTTTCATATTTTATAATTTATTTCAGCATACAGTCCATGATAATTTACCATCCTTCCTGATTTGGAAAACACTGGGCGTAAGGGCGCTGGACAACCTCTGTGGGACTAGATGCCAAAATCCCATTATAGGTGAACTCTTCAGTAACTCGTGTGACTAGGTACAGAATCCCACTATAAGTGAACTCTTCAGTAACTCGTGTTCCCTTTCTCTAAAGATAGTTTTGAAGAGTCCATCCCTCCAGCACAGAGTTAATACTATCCCTTTTCCATGTTATTACATTGCTGTTCAGCACCGCGTTTCACTGCTTACTGTGGCTAATGATTCTCAATAGATCCTCATGCTTCTCTAATGTCCTATCTGGTGTATCATTGTATTAACCCTACGAGAATGATCACACACCGACAGCAGAGAGTACAGTGTGTGTTCAGAGCAGTCTACATGTTTGAATGAATGACTGGAACCGCGCTCTGCCACATTAGCATGAGGGACTGGGTTGAATGGACATTTCACTGATCTTCCTCTCTCTGTGTTAGCCAGCCAATGTCAAGGCAACACCACCACATTAATGAGACTTATTAGAATCACAGTGGATGTTTTAAGAAGCGCACCAAATCAAAGGCTCTGTCACCCTTGGGTGTGGGTGTAATTGAGCTGGCTGTCTCGATCGCATCTTTCAGCTCAATTGGAAAGAGGTAGACAAAGCCATGCTAATCATGCCCCTGTAATTGATTCTTTTTTTTGTTCCGCTTGGCCATTTTGGAAAGACCCTTGGAATGGCATTAAACACAATTATTCCAGTGATCCTGGCTGTGTGTCTGTGGCTGAGCTATACATTTATGGAGGGTGTGCAAACTAATTAATAGGGAATAAGAGAAAATGAAGTATGTCGTTTCCAAGGCTGTAACAGTTAATACAGTTGAGCACGGATTCTCAATCAAAGCTAATTAAGTTTCTCCTTTTTTCCTTTTAGCGTGACCTTTTGAGCAGGAAAAGAAACACACACAAAACATCTTCAGTAAAAACCTATTCCCAGGCTTTCAAAGACATTTTTAAAGACAATAAGATGTTTCATGAGAATAATCTTTATCTGCATTTTAATTAACATATATGTCAACTTTCAGCGTCAAACCCAGGTGGCAAGGTTCATTGTTGCTGATAGATGAGATGTTCTGGAAACAAGTGAACTGGTGCAATCTCTCCTTGTTTTTAGGCCTTGAAGTATACCTACATATAAACATGGCACCCAAAAGCCTAATTGCCATGGAAACGATGTCATGCACATTAACCTTTACAAACCATTACAGTAAACAAATTGTTCAGTGGCTAATTGAATAGAGGATTATAATTACGTGAAATCACACAAGGCTATTCCCTTTTCAAGTTTCCGTTGACAGAAAACCTTTTGGCATGTGGTGATGTGATGCTGACAGGTCACATTCTCCTGGCTGGAACAAAGGGTCTCAATAAAAGAACAGCCGCTTGTAGTTTGCAGGGCATGTTCACAACATAATCATGCCAACTTCATTTGGCTAATGATTGGATGTGTGCCAGTGTTAGCAGTTATCAGCCCAAGCATCGCCTTTGATGCCTCATCTAGCAGAGCCCATTTAAACAAAATGTTTGAAGTGTCTGCCCGTGTAAGAATGATTTATGATTCTCTTCAATTAATGCAAAATTTGCTGGTAAAAATAATTTTTGAAATAGAAAATAAATTGTGCCCGGAGGGTCAGGCCGAGTTTCAAAAGGAGATCACCCAAGAGCTGCAAATGATTTAACAAGCCACCAGTTTGACTATGGCAAGATGGAGGGCTGCAGAATGGAGAATTTCAAAGTATTTCTAATTAACATCAGTTTATTTCTGTGTCAATCTCTTCAGCTGAAGAAGGAGAAAGAGACGAGGGAGAAATGGAGCTGGTTTTCACTAAATATAAATAGAGGACCCACTCTTTGGGTTAATACTTTACATTGTTCTCCTCTTTAGCCAGCATCACCTTTTTTTCACAGATAAACCCTAGTATTCACTTAATCATACTTTCAGCCTCGATACGGCAGCTTGCTTAAAACAGTCTGTGAAATCAAAAACAAGAATCCACATTTTTTTATTCACTGTTATTCCTTTAGGAACTAAATTTGTTCTATTTCATATTATTTGTATCTGTTAGATGGTGTAGTGGTGATCAGATTCCAATGACAAGCTTGCTTGAATATAATTTTGACATGGTATACTTTGCAAAGGGGAGACAATGCTAAAATCCTTGGGCTCCAAAATACTAATAAATACATTTCTCATTTCATCTGCCATGTATTCTGAAAGAAGAAATGTCCCCTGCTGGGTCAGATTAACTGTCTTCACCCTTGACAGCAAGAGCAGTTATACATTTTCTCATAACTTGACTGTGCTTTCTTTTCTACATAGACATAAATAAATATGTCACCCAAAAAGGCTTCAATTGGGAATCACCGCAGACGTTAATATGTTTCACTTCCTTATAGAGCGGTGTCTTTCTGGAATCCCTGTAGAAAAGTGATGGAGACATTTGAGGTCAGGGTTTCTATGTGCTACCTACTCTCTAAAGACCCTTTCTGCTTCTAAGAGGATCCCTGTTAGAGACAACCAGAGCACTGACTCTAAAACAACTCCAAACCCCACGCGCCCCATTATTCAAAACTAATACAGCTTCATTGGAAATATCCCACCAAATGATTTAAGGCTTGCACTTTTCAATAGGAAAGTGGTATAAATTATCATGACGACACATTTGTTTGTTTCTTTAACCCCCGCCATCCCCCCTTCCCCTCACCACCCCATATTTACTGCTCCGGAGAGTCCCTTGGCACCTCTTTCTCAGAACACACTCATATGTTTCCAGCGAGAGCCATTTACATAAATATATGCCTGGGCCATTGGGGAGGCGGCAAGAAAGTGGCGGCATCCAGGAGGTTGCAGACAGCAAATCCCTCACAGAAAAGGCTGCATCATCTCTGTGTGCCCGTCTACCGCTCTACACTTTCATGTCAAATGCATGTCGTGGTCCTGGACAGCTGCACGGCCACAGTGAGCACTATACACCATGGTGTATTTGACATCCTCTAGCTCTGTCTGGGCGATTCTTCAGAATCGCCATGTGATTTAATAGGGGATGGGGTTACTCAGGAACCACACTCCCCTTAACCCCCCTCTTCAACACGGACCTGAAGAGTAAATACAGGTCGACCACGTCAAGTCTCGCTTAATGTTAAGAGTCCCTAGAGCAAACACGCTGCGTAACCTGCCTAATTCACATGACTATCAAAGACAATATAGGCTATACTGAGGCTGTAATGAATTTGTTCAATTAAAATGGGTTTTACAGGCATTCAGAGCATACAGCACAAACGTAAAAACACAGAAAAGGATCACTTGGTTACTCATATAGACAGTGTGAGTAAACGTTGGTATGTTGGCCATGTTTTAAATTAGTTATCTTTAATACCTAAAGACGAATTGAGGAAATGTATCTATTCATGTGGGTCTAGTCGCCATTCATCTACTTGTATTGTAAAGAGAAAAGGGAATCAAATGTTTCTTATTAAGGAAATTAACCCATTTTCAACGAGTGCATGCGTAGCGTGTATAAATCAACACTAAGCATATTTTTATATATTAGAGGATTCATAAAATGTCTCCAGTACATTTTAAACTACAGGGGATTTCCTAAGACAATGGCTGTCACTGAGAACTGATCTCCAGCTTGCCTTTAAAGAAGATGGGAGAGAGAGGAGAAGGAGCGTGGTGAATGAAGAAACGTCCCTCTCTGTGCCAACAAGTTCTCAGGGGTCCACAATAGCGAGTTACGTGCCAGGACTCTGGGCCTGCCCATCCACCCTTGCTGCTCTGACACTCCATCCCAGGGTTCTTCCCCCCATGATGTGCTCTCCTCTTTGGGGACTGATGCCATGGCCAGCCCACCTCCTGGATCTCAACGGCAACCCCTTGTTCCCCTTGGATGAAGAATGAGGCGGTCCCAGGCATGTGCAGACCATATGCTGGGAAAGGTGGCTGGCACGCCCACACCTGTCCAAATGGCAATTCTCATTGCAAAGGACAGCACTGGAAGTGCATGCAATTATCCCAGAGTCTCCTCAATATATCAGGAGACATGCTTGCACACCACAATATTGGGGAGTGTTGCGATTTTAACTAAAAGATAACAAACATCTACATGGTAAATTATGCAGGGATCCCTAAAGCTTAGCATGAGGAATGCTCTGTCAATGGGTAAGCAAATAGTTCAGCAAAAGACACTGATGTTTTTCTTCCTGCTGAACAAAGCTACACAAATCAATTTCATTGAGCCTCACAATTCACAGATGTATCGGGAGCTCCAAGCCAGTGAAAATGTGATGATGAACCCACCCTCCCCCAGCCCCAAACTTGTTCTCGCTGCTAATTCATCAGGCTACATTCGCAAAGTATTGGGCTCGTGAAAAATGCATGAATTACTAATTAATGAGGCATTCTGCTGCCATTTCCATATTCATAAAGGTGTGGCTGAGTAATTGACGTATGCATGAGAGAGCTGAGTGATGGCTTTGAGATAATAACACATGCCAAGATAGAAACCTTTATTTTGTTAAATTCTTCAAGAAGCGGAGGGAGCTGGGATGCTCTTAAAGAGCCATTACGTATTCATTCTTCCCAAAAGAAATGCAGTCAAATGCTTTGAGAGATAAATACACTGAGGAGATGCAATGATGTGAAACAGTATGTAAAATTACATTTTCTGAAATATTGTCCCCGGTGGATTTTTCAAAAAGTTCATTTAGAAAACCAATGTGCCTGATAAGCGTGCTTGGGAAGTCAGATTTACACTGGGAGGAAAAACACAAATATATTTGCAATGTTAAATGGAATAATCACAACATAGCATAAATATGTAACATAATCCATATAAAGTACTTAATTCATTTTAGCATATAGTTTATTCCATATGTCCTGAAAATGTCCTGACCTTATAGTCATCTTACTGAAACTAAGAACTATATTCTATCTGAAACCAACTATTGCATTTGAAATAATAGTTTATTGGTCACATTCCCTTTAGGGCGCAGCAGCAGCAACCACTACAACAACAACAACACTCCTGCTGCACAATGATGTCAACCACCACCAGTCTAATGTAGCTGCTCCAACAAGGTTTTGGCCTGGGCTGGACTGTATGTCACTTCTCAAAGCCTCTTCCCATTGTCGTCGTCCCCCCCCCCCCTCTCTCACAAAGCCTTTGTGAAAGCTGGCCCCAATATGGCTCATTCAGAAAAGCCCAACAGCATGCAGAGGGTTTCCAAGGCTTTTCTCCACAGCTAGGCCCTGAAGAATGACAAGGCCAGCACAACTGTGTCGGGGGGGTTCACCGTGCTCCATTGTGTTCCAGCATGCGGGGGCCTTTGAGCCTGGCCAGAGCGGTGTCTGGTCTCCTCCGACCGGGCAGGCTTGGCCCTGGGCAACACACCATGCCCATTCTCAGCCTCTACCCCTTTTCAGTTTCTCTTTGAGAAACTTGGCTCTCGGATGCTCTATGCCAAACGATTGAGGAGGACAGGAGTTATAGACTTAAATGTGGCCTCGCTAGCCAAGAGGGTGCGAACGAATCCCTATGGGAATCCCTGCATTGTTTTGATAGAGTCGGGATAATTTTATTCCCAAGAGTTAGATCTCTGAACTCTGCTACTGTTAATAATTAGGAAACAACCTCTGATAAAATAACCGAGAGCATCAATTATTAGAATACGGCCAACTCTTGGATTACAATGAATTCTTTACATTTGGGAAAACAGAACCACAGGGCTTTGACACTCGCAGCAAAGTCCATGTTCTCCCATCCACAACAGCTGGCAGCCTCTGTCCATGGGAAGATGGATAGCTCATTGCAACTTTATTTGGCATGACTGAGGCAGCCCGGTTTGAGACTGTTCAAATAAGAGAAGCACACCTATCAGCAGAACCAAAATGAGGACCACACTACCACACAGAGGAAGAGGGAATGAAAGACGTTATGAAATGAGCCTTACATCGGTACCGTTTTATAGTACATTGTCCTCCGTCACAAGACATGAAGACGGGAGAAGCAGGCGGATGTTTGAAGTTCTTTGAGTTTAACCTTGCAGGACTTTTGGAAGGCATCGGCGGGCGCCCAGGCGCAGGCGTTTGGCAGCTGGACAGGAGGCCTGGTGGGCTGGCCCATCTCAGGGAGCTGCTCCTCCACACTAATCTATTTCAAACCATCTGTGAAATTAGCAAGATTTAGCAAGTCCTTCACCTCCAAGGATTAAAAAATGGCCAAGGGCTGGGTTGCTCCGTTACTTCTCTGGGTTCACCCTCCCTGACTGGGAGGCTGAGCCGCAGGGTTTTAGGTGAGGTATGTCGTCCCCTTTCTGAACGGGGTTTCCGTTTGCGTTGAATGTATGACAGTCAAACAAACCTGTTCCATTGGAGTAGATATAGTTCTGTGTTGTTACCTATTATGCCTGCGTACCTCTGAAAGACACTGTCAGGTATTTCACATTGACCCCCCACATTAACAGAACAAAGTGAACAAAATGAACAAAGTGAACAAAGTGAACAAAGGACCCATAAAACCACCCAGGAGAGAGCCACACTCAAGTCCCGAGGAAGACAGACAGAGAGGGAGAGACAGACATGTCCTTTAGCAGTGGAGTAGCCCTCTGTTAATGGCACGACAACAAAGCAATGAGTCAATCCTAATGGTGAAATCAGAGGAACAGCAGCCGGCCTCCTTCTGACCGATTCCCCACGAGCGACACGCTGAGATCCACAACGTACCATTCCAGGCACTGCCCCTTCCTCCCTCTCTCTCTTTTCCGCCTAGCGTTTAGTCATCGAGGTGGTGAATTAGACAGCCTGTGTCCTGGTATTCATTACGACCCGTCGCTCATACACATAGAATTTGTACAGACGCAGTGACAGTTGTTCCAAACAGGTCTCTAAGTGTCCAGGCAGTGTGCAGTACTCTCTCTCTCTCTCCCTCAGACAACACTACGTCTCCCCTCTCCTCTCCAGACCCCCCCCCCCCTGCCGGTATTCCCATCTGGTGAGACCAGCAGAGGGGAAAGGGAACAGCGTCGGACAGATAGAGGAAACACAGGGCCAAAGTAAATGAGAATTATTGCTCCTCACTGGAGATGAAAATGTCAACGGAGCCCGGCGTGGTTTTAATGGACCCCAGCGCTCGCCTAACGTAAAAGACAAACACACACCCGGCAGAGGGGCTTCTGCCACTGCCATTACTCGTAACGCAGCCTCACAGAATGACCAGGAGATTTACTGTGCAGTGGTATACGTCTAATTTTCCATCGACGGCGGTGTGCTACAGGGAGTGCTCACACAGGCGTCTAGTACACAGGCTGACGTTAAACTGTGACTTTACGCGTGCACTCGGGACAAGACACTTCTTACGTCTGGGGAAAAAAGAAAGAAAAAAAAGAGGAATGATTGATGGAAAGAACAAAAGGATCTCCCAAAGGCTTTTCCTGTTCAGGAGCCGCGTCTGTCACCTCCCTCCCTCTCTCCTCAAAGGACCACAGAGGCTGGCCCTGCACTTTAACACTGCTGTCTATAGATGTGTGCATTTTACTGCACTGATACATCATACTGTGCTCTGTGCTCTGTGTCTGTCTGTCTGTGTGTGTGTGTGTTTGTGTGTTTGTGTGTGAGAGAGAGAGAGAGATTAAGACCCTGAGTCAAGAGAGTTCATACCAACATAATAATTTACTGGTACAACAATGAATTCAAGAAAATACATATCGGACTTTAAGCAAGTATCTGCCTCCTCTTGAACTGGGCTGAAAAAAAGTGTACAGTCTATTGAAATGTTCCCAGGCTGTCCCTTTGGATGATGATGATGATGATGATGATGATGATGAGAATGATGATGAGAATGACGGTGAGTGCTAGATGGCAAAGTTCCAGTCAATAGATTAATTTACCCATGTGGGCTGATCGCTCTCAGGCTGACCCCTCTCCCCTGACTTTGGCACGCACACCTGTCCGGCCGGGCGCACACACACACACACTGGGCTCTGACCTCTGAGCGGCTAAGTCTGAATCGGCACAGGCATCCACACACACACACACACACACATACACA
>JAVQIZ010011155.1:0-11975 GCA_036023535.2 Galaxias brevipinnis | reverse complement strand
CTTATATGAGCTAAGCAACTACACACACACACACACACACACACACACACACACACACACACCCACACCCACACACACAGAGAGAGGGGCAGAGTGTGCCAGGCAGAATCAGTCGAGGCCCCCTCCCGGCTTGTTTGCGCGACTCCCTCAGACGTCCCCAAAAAGGCATTAGCATATTTGGGGTTCCTCTTTGTTTTAGCCCTGACCTGCATAATAGGAGTCACGTTAGCAACACAACGTATCAAACGTTTCCTCATTTCCCCCCGCTTCCCTCCACAGCTGCCGGCATCATTGTGTCACCAGATTTTAATTAATATGAGAAGTAATACTTGCAAGGCGCCACTGCTGTTTTCTCCCCCTCTTTAATTGGCGGGGCCTGAATGGCGCATGGGGAGAAAGAAAGTGTGTGTGTGTGTGTGTGTGTGTGTGTGTGTGTGTGTGTGTGTGTGTCTACGTCATTGAGGAGAAAGGGGTGTGAGTGTTAATGTAGGGGAAAAGTGTGTGTGTGTGCATGTGTGTGTGCGTGTGTTAGAAGTTTCAGAAAGCAGACCAGATGGGATCAGGGGGATGAGTGATGTTAGGCATTTCACCTGAGAGAGAGAGAGAGAGAGAGAGAGAGAGAGAGACAGAGACACAGAGAGAGAGAGAAAGAGAGAGAGACAGATGAAGGAAGGAGCAGACTCTGAGTAATGTCTGTGCGTGTGATATCCTGTTTCATTGTGAGGCGCGATACGCTTAAAATGCCGCTCTCTGGAATCTA
This sequence comes from Galaxias brevipinnis, assembly GCA_036023535.2. Classification (NCBI taxonomy): domain Eukaryota; kingdom Metazoa; phylum Chordata; class Actinopteri; order Galaxiiformes; family Galaxiidae; genus Galaxias; species Galaxias brevipinnis. The sequence goes on along the minus strand of JAVQIZ010011155.1, from coordinate 11,215 downwards.
ACATCAACTTCAGAAGCCTTCCTGAGTGGGGTGGTAGGCACGTTACACACACACACACACACACACGCACACTGGTTGCCCCCCGGAGAGACAGCTGACACCATTTCCCCCTATTCTAATGCCTGACGGGTTCCTGCCAATCAAAGTCACATTCACTGGGTTTCCTCCTGTTGCACAAGGACCACTAATTTGTTAGCCCCTCTGTGCAAAAACCAATCTGCTTCCCTTGACATCTGCACGTGCAATGTCACACACACACACACACACACACACACACACACACACACACACACACACACACACACACACACACACACACACCATTTAGACGAGGTACACACTCCCATAGTTCACAAACGCGTGTACAGTGTACAGTTTGAGCCTGGCCTTTGGGACCTTCATTGAACTACACTACGTGAAGAGGATCCACCCACACACCCACACACCCACACACCCACACACAGGCTTATAAAGCCAGCAGAATGCAAGCAGAAGCTGACACACGCACACAAGCACAGATCCAAAATCACTGTCCCAAAAAGCTAAATAACTGTGCACAATTAAACACAGGCTGTATATCTCGTCCTCCAGCCTTAATCCTAAATTCCTCCAAATGAAAGTAAACAGCCGTAGGGGGCAGTCCTCCTAAACAACCCACCTTTTGATCAGATGTAATCCCTTTCCTCCCTTTTACATTGTCCTCTCCCTCATAGGTTTGACAGGGCCTGTCGGGAAACCCGGCCCTGGACCGTACCGGGGATCGGGAGCAAGACAATCAGGGGGACACCGGGATTTGGGAGAATTGGCGCTCGGAGATTGGCACTGTCCACCGAGCGCGGTCCACGTCCAAGGGGCTTCACCAGAGGGGGGGGAGAGAGAGAGAGAGAGTGAGAGAGAATGAGAGTGAGAGAACCATAATAGACCATATTGCTCTAGAAAAAAAATTCCCTTTCTTGGCATCAAAGGAGGCCGCAGCACTTCATGAATCCGGATTCCTATGGTATGTATCTCCGCTCGAGAGGCAGCTGCTGTGATGCCAGCCGCCGGGAATCAGCTCCCCCTTCCTCTGAAAGGACCAGTCCTCAAATAGAAAACCCAGCAGCTCAAACGCCAGTGGTGGCTACCTGAAAACCCTAAACCAAGCTTAAACCCAGATCAGATTTAAACCCAGACCAGGCTTAAACCCAGATCAGGCTTAAACCCAGACCAGGCATAAACCCAGATCAGGCTTAAACCCAGACCAGGCTTAAACCCAGACCAGGCTTAAACCCAGACCAGGCATAAACCCAGACCAGGCTTAAACCCAGACCAGACTTAAACCCAGACCAGGCATAAACCCAGACCAGGCTTGAACCCAGACCAGGATCTCGCACTGCATGGCTGCCGCTTCTGTCCCTCACCACCTTAAAAACATATTGAAACGGCTCGGCGGTCACTGGCGTCAGTGCCAGTGCGGCCGCTAGCAACAGACCCCCCACCACAACCCCCCACCCACCCACCCCCCACACACACACACAACCCCCCCCCCACACACACACACACCCGACGGCCAAGAGCCTCTCCAGGGGAACGAGGACGAGCGGCCCTCCACACGCGCCGGCAGCAATTACCAAACTCACCGTTTGACTAGCGCCGGCCCCGACTACATGATGGGGATGGAGAGCTGGCTCCTCCACACGAGAGCTGGAGTCTCTGGAGAGCCGCGCAGACGTGACAGTCGCTACGCTAGCACCCAGGACAACTTTCAGGGGTCAATGCAGACGCTTCTCAGATGCGTGTGTGTGTGTGTGCGCGCGTGTGTTTGTGTGTGCATGTGTGACCTTCCCATGAACATGATAACTCCAGCAGTTGAAACATCCTCTGGATTTCCCCCGGTTACACTGGCGTTCATCTCAGTCTCCTGTTTGATCCCATCTACCCTACAAACTCTACAATCTATTACCTAAATATCCGTTGTCTCAAGATGCCTGCAAACTTAAGGGCTGTATTCCTCCTGCAGGTGGATCTTGCTGGAGCTAATCACCCAGGCTGCCATAACGACCCTGAGGTTAATGGTCGCTGACATCACCAGCTCCACAGGGCATGTTGATAAGGGCCATGGCCATTTTATTGCCCTCGCTAGCGTTCCCTATCCTATTTCCTGGTCAGGAGCAGGAAAAGCCATGTAAAGCTGGATCAATGAGCGAGGGACCTGCACCCATGCATCTCCGATTGTAACACATATATCGCTGCCCTTCAGAGAGGCCCATTCAAAGGGGGAAGGATATACGGGGCGCGCAGAGGCTGTGACAGCCGGACAAAACCCTGCCATTGTTCCTCCCAGTCACCCTCTCTAGATTTATGACGTCCAATTACAAAGGTGTACAGGGAACACTACTCCCTATTAGCCTATCAAATGCTTTAGTGGTCGTTGGTGAATGGGTTATCAGGCCTTTCACAGTCGCGCAGCAAATTTATAGGCCCCGCCAGAAACGCACAAAGAAGTATTGGTTCCTCCTTTCTGTTGTGGCGCCCAAGTCGCAGGACAGGTAATTAAGAGAGAAAGGAGTTTGTGGTTAATTAGGGTGATAATTATCTTAATTAAACCGGCTCCTCAATGCTGCTCTTTCCGCCATCCCCGCTCGGTATCTCCAGTTTGATGAGGGAAGTCAGAGTATTGTGAGGACGCCCATCGGAGTGTGCTGTCCCCCTTTTCTCTTCTCTTCTCTTTTCTCTTTTTCTTTTCCTATTTTGGTCTGGCAGTAAATTAAGATAACGGAAGAAAAAAAAAAGACCAAGAGAGAAAGGGGCACAATGGCATTGCGTTCAGCCAAGTGCTGACCGAGTTTGTCGAAAAACAAGAGGGAACCTTGTGAAGGAGTATCTCCAAATCCAAAGAACATTATTATCCTGGGCTGTTCACTGCTGCCTCAGAAGCTGCTCCAATAAGGGGTCAGTTCCTTATTGAGGACAAAATCTTACATTTGCAATATAAATCTTAAAAAAAAAACGGCCCTGAATCCCTAAACTCTACGAAAAGATTCGGGGGGAGAATTTATGGAGTGTGTCTCGAAACAACTTGGCCAGCGTCGCCTATCTACCCCCCTTCCTCCCTCCCTCCCTCCCTCCCTCCCTCCCTCCCTCCTCTCCAGACAGCTCTCTGCTCGGTTGATGATCTTATACTGTCACTCCTGTTGGCACGTTGCCATCGGGCCATGACAGGGAAATAACACACTTCAGCCAAAATAATACAGTGATTTGCCGTCGGCGTCTCCAGACAGCTCGGGGCGAGATGCAGCGGCTGAAAGCCCCGCCACGTCAGGGGAGCACAAAGGCTCACTTTACATGATTAACATGCATCTTTGGAAAAAAAAACACACCAAACAAAACCGGCCCCAAAAAATGCTTTTCCATACCAATTAATGGATTAAGAAAATATTGTGGAGGTGATGCCTATGTCGCTGGAGGGGTGATGAGTGAGTGTTTACATGTGCCGTGGACTGTATGGCAAGGGGAGGCTTTATTAGGCTACCATAACACCAAAGGGTTTTACAGTGTGTGTGAATGTAAGTGTTTGTGTGCGTGAATGTGCGTGTGTGTGTGTGCGTGTGTTGGTTCATGTCTGAGTGTTGGAGAGAAAAAGAGTGTGTTAACGCATGCGTGTGTGTGTGTGTGTGTGTGTGTGTGTGTGTGTCTCTATCCCCAGCGAGGGGTAGATTGCCATACGATGAGGTTGATTGTCCAAATTATTAGGTTTATTTGAAACAGAATTTACGTGGCAAGCAATCAGATGGAGAAACAAATGTTCACAATAGGCTATTACCGGCAGTCATAATTTTGGAATAAAAATAGCCTGCAATGGTCAGGGTTAGTTCCCTCTGTTGCATCGACCCTGAAGGACTAGCCAGTCATTCCGGGGTTGAAAAAAGGCTGTGTGACACATATTTACCCGCGAACAGGAAAGACAAAATGGACACACAGAAATGTCTATCAATATCCATAAATCTTTCAAATATCCACACATACCAACTTTACTTGAAGCAAAGGCCAGTACAACAAAAACCTGCATTCAGTCCATTACCTGTGAAGCTCAGTGCTCAATGTCAACAGATTGTGCCGAAGAGGAAATGGCGCTCAATTTCCTCGCACTAATGCAAACAGCATACGTAGTGGAAAATCAATGTGATAGGGTACGACCATTACTCTGATGACAGACCTACTAATGCACCCAGCTGACTGGTGAGGCTCTCGCTATTCGGCTCCCTCTTAGCACCAACTCCAACTGGAATGGTTTGGCACAGCCCTCACTCTACCGTGCAGTCAGCCTAGTCTTTCCCCCCCCCTCCACCAGACCTACCTGAGATAAAGACAGAAACAGAACCTTTTTTGTTGTGTTGGAAACGTTTGTGAGTTTGTGTGCATCTGTTAGGGGGGCGGGGTCCACTGCTTCTGTATACTTGTGGCCTCTTGTGTACGACCCGTGTAGTACGGAGCCAGGAAGTCAACAGGCAGGGTAAACAAGAAGCTATGCCCAAAGGCCGTGCCCCTCACTGCTTCTTTTGCATTAGAGTGAAACGTTGAATATGACAACAATTAGGCTGCGTTTGGCTGACAGGTGTTGATGATATTGCACGATCTGTGGAGAGATAAGTCCGTCTGTGTCTATGAGCTGCTGGAGCAAAAGGAACAGAGTAGCTACAACACCATCGAGTGGTAAAGTAGGTAAAAGCCTCCTATTCTCGAAGAAGAGGTCAAAAGGTGTTAATAGCAGTGGGTAAAAAAAAAATACACGTTTCTCAGTCCAGCAGGTGTCCCAGCGTTTGCTGACCAGCTTGTCAGAAAACGGCATGCTGTTCACAAGCCCTATGCCAGCGGCATGGGGGGAAAATAGAGGGGAAAATGCGTTCAGAGTCGCACAGACGACGCTGGAGACAGGGTTCACTTGTAAACGGTTTGTCGTTTCACGCCCATGCACAATCAATGGCAGCGGGTACATAAACGGCGACAAGCTTTTGCGAACGCGCCCCCGATGTCAAGCACTCGTGGATAATTCAGAGGGGGGATTTCCACCCCACCAGGTTGCAGGAGCTGTTCAGAAATAAATGCACCACGCTGACAACACTGCCTTCCCTGAGCCCCTCTGTTCAAACACTTATACCCAAGCCAATGGGGTAAACAATATTTTTTCCATATGAAAGGTGATTATGTATATAAGAATGGAACACGGCCAATAACTTGACCACAATGGCCCCCCACCCCAACCCTGAGAAAATACAGCCTGCTTTGTTCCAAAAAAGCTAAGTTTATCATAATGATAAACGCTAATGGCTATATGTGTTGAAGGGTCGACTAAGGGGTGTTTGATCCACTTAAGGTTTAAGGTTGGTATTACGGTTTCGTTTCTGCACTTACACAAAGAAAGAACTGGGACAAAGGAACAGAGTGACACAGAAAAGTCCAACACTCCTACCTGGTATTTCACACATAATGTTTAAAGATGTTATTATGTATAATGGTTTTGAGTTGTGTTACCTTATCTTGTTATGTGTATAGAGTATTTTATCTTAAGATAAAGGAGCAAGTTAATCTGAATGATATTATTAAAAACTCAAAAGGAATATTTTTTGATAAATTACTACACTGACAATAAAAAAAAGCATACATTCCGTTCCATCACATTACAACATTGCTGCTGACCGCATGTGATGGTGTTGGACTTTTTTGTTAATTTGTTTGTTTTACATTAAAATGATTTTGCATTCTGGGAAATAGTATACCTGTAGTCAAAAACAGCTGTGTTTGCCTTCCAACTACATTAGGATTTCAATTAAAGAACACTCACCCCTTCTGCCTTCCAGTCGTACTTCGCCAACGGACATGTTCAAAAGATCTTTGGCTCCCTCCAGTGGTAAATACATGCTTCACATATGTTCGGCATTTCCAACTTCCCATAGCCACCAGCTCGACGTAAACTAAGTATATGACTTAAATATTTGTATTTGTATAAGAGATGTCAACTTAGTTTATGACTTAATTATTTTTCTTTGTGGAATAGCTTTTTTTCTTTAATGGAAGTATTCTGGTTCTTTTAGAGGCCTTAAATGGGGTTCTGATGTCTCTGCATGTATCCATCCAGACTAAAAGCTCGGTAGGTAGATATCCCGAACCACAAGCTGCCCTGTTGCCATTATTTTTGTTAAGTCGAACTGTCTTATTTGAAGTGTAAAGGTAGCCAACACAAAATATAGGCAATTCTACAGAAACGGTTCAAATTCAAGGTTGAAGAAAAGCCAAAAAAAATTTGTAGTTTTGAATACATATGTTAAACCATTTCTAAGGCACACTGAAAATTACTCAAATACATATATTGTTTATTTTCTGTAATCCCTTTCTTGTCCCTAAATATGTCACTACCGAACATTGTTGAAAATGTGTAATAATTAGGAATGCATTTCACCTATAACATATATGTTTTCATGTAAAACAGATTTTTTTTAAAAATTGTATTGGTTTGTTTGAACACCAAGTTATTTTGTATGCATTTTTGTATAATTTAAATAGATAATAAACAACATAAAACAAAAATACTTTTGTAATAAAACCTACAAAATGCATTATATTGACCTCATAATTACTGATTGATGATATTACATATACACATAATCAATCATATCATTATAATTATAATAGAATTTGAAATGATATCACAAAGTTTTGGTGAGATCCTTTGTGGGGAAAAAAGGGTGTTCGGAGACATTGTTTTGGCAGTGACAACAGTATTTCGGTAGTGACAACTGTATTAATTTTTGCATTATGTCAACCACCAAAACGGTATAATTTGTTTCGGTGGTGACAGTTTCGGTAGTGACAAATTTAAGTTAATCCAATTATAAAACTAAATTGCTAGCATGCACATGGCTAGCAAATAGATGTTTGGAGTGATTTACACTAATAGAATAAACATAACTTCACTCCAGCAATTATGTGTTGACGATTTTAAAAACCACACACTGATTTCCAGATTTTACAGAACATGTACTTCAAAACAATTAAACAAAACTATTCAATATGCTAACCTAAACACAAGGGTTGCAGTCTCCATTCCTAGTTAAAATTTTAGGGGTGTCGCTAAAATCAGGCTTGGTGTGCAGACAAAGACTAATTGTGTTTTAGTAGTGACAGGATAGATAGGGACATTATTTTTCACATAAAAGCTTTTTAATGTATAATGATTTCATAAAATAGATCTAATTTTTTCAATAGCCATTTAGAAGAAAAATTTTCACTTTCATTTTCAACAACTGAAATGTAGGAGTTTGGGTTGGGGACAGCCAACTGCCAATAGAAAGTAGCATAGAAGCCCTGATTTTGTAAATGTCTAATTGCGTAGTATCACTATGAAAGCATTGTTCCCAAATAAACCAAATCATTATCAAGGTAAGACTTAAAACTTCATTTTAGGTGGGGACTGCAATTTCAACCATTTCTGCAGAATCGCCCTCATACGAAAAGAAAGAAAGTGACTCGTACATATCATTACGCAACAGTATTTTTAAACATAATATATAGAACAATTAATACATGACATAAATCAAAATTGATCAATTTGGCTAATCCGCCAAATGGAAAATACATTTGAAATATGGGGGGGGTGTACAGTAGTGACATGAACCCCACTGTGTCCTACAGAGAGAGAGAGAGAGAGAGAGAGAGAGAGAGAGAGAGAGAGAGAGAGAAAAAGGGAGAGAGAATTCGAAATCCATGGGCGCGGTAAAGGTTCTGCATACTAGATTTTATTTCCTAATCGGTGCTGCCACCTACTGACCAAATGATGCAGTCACAATGAATGTAGCAACGTCCAGACCCCCACTATAGACCGCGTCCGTCCCAACAGTGGCCTGTAATCGTCTCTCGTCATTAGTCAAAGTCAAGTTACCTATTGACCAAATACCTATAGTTAAGTGATCACCATTTCCACGTTCTTCCTAGACTGTAATGCCAGCTAAAGCGTAAACGGGTGCTACCACAGATCAGCATGGCATTCGCACGCTAACTTGCGTTTACAGCAGCTTACCAGTACAATGAGTACTTACAGACAGACTGAACGGCAATTCTATGATGACAGACTTTTCTTTACAATACTGTATACAACTCTTAATGCAATGAATACTTCAACTATTTCATCCCTATTCGAATTATTTTGGTTCCTGAAATAAACCATTAGAAACCAATCCCTCACATTTTATCTGTGCCTATCAGGACTGCTCTTCTTCTAAATCAGCCTGTCGATTACGCCCACATTGATTGTTTTAAAAAGCTGTGCTCTATTTATAATATTTAACCCCGCAGTGTTGGCTATTAGTCCCATTAGTTCCCTCAAATAGAAATAGGTGGTCCTACACTATACGAGAGAAAAGAGGTGAAGCCCATTTAGTACTTTGTGGGCGGCAGCTGGCCAGTGATTTGATCTTTATTCATAATAGTTTTGTGCTTACCTAGATCCACTTTTTGAAATGTACGTGCGTGACTAATGTAGCTCCCGCCGTCTTATCTAACGTCTAAACTCCCTCCACAGGGTGTAATTGGGACGTCTGTTAGATTCTGTCCCGCTAACTGTTTTGATGCTTTGCACTGATAACAACGTGGTTTGAACACTGGGTAATTTTAAATGGATCTAATGTTCCCCGAAACTGAGCGTCATAATCCCAACTCCACAAACGATGTACGGTCATCTATCAACAGCTTGTACCGCAAAGAACATCCAAACATAAAAGAAAAACAGACTTATTTTGATCTGGGTCAAGATTAATGATCAATAATTGATTCTATGTGTGTAAAAAACACATGCAGGGCCATATAACCTTTCTTTTAAAAAGAAAATTGTGGTTGCCAGGTCAGAGTCTGATATTTTTTGCCCCTCTCCTTGTAGGAGTGGATATATTTTTTATGTGAAAGGGGGTAGTCTGCAGGCTCTCAGACCAACTGTGTCATCTTTCCACACTTTGGTCTGCAGGAGCCCACTAACAGGTTACAGTACTTTAATTTCACACTTTCTCACTGACAACTCTGTGTCAGTGTGTTTCCTAAGAAGATGCCAAGGAATAGACTATACGTTCTAACACAAAATACACACACTAACACCTAACACAGAGTACTAGATGGCCTAGAAGCCACTCACCCTACCAAACAATATTCAGTCACCTTATCGCAGCAGGGGTTGGGGTCCAACAACTTGTGCTCAAACTCCCAGATTGAAGTTACCACTATTCTCATTTTATGCATTTTGCAGATTCGATTTTTGGAACAAAATCAAGTTTTTAATTTGTTTTTTCCTCGTCTTCATTCAACATCTTGATCATATTTTAATCGGCTCAATTTTGAAAAGTCTGCAAACTTTAGGTCAAAGAGTTGGGTGCAAATTGCTATAGAAAGAATCGCTTAGAGGACTGATTATGGCAGAAGGTCAATTTCAATCAAAACTGTATGATTTAAGTTGACAGGAATGGCATATGGACATGTGACTGAAGGTCTTAGGCTGACGACTCACCGAGCAGACACACATGCTTCCACCATTGCCACCGTACACGCACACACACACACCTCACACAACGCTACAAACCACAGCTGAGCCGACAGGTAAACTGAATGGCTAAACAGCAGCAGGTAAACTCCACCCCTGATGTATTGAACAGCCTCTTACCTTCCTGCTGCCCCTGTCATCCCAGAGACCACCGCTCCACCGCTACCCAGAATCCACTCAGGGTACGCTCGTGTCCCACCGTGTAAAATCCACATCATCTTTCCTCACCCGGTCTTTTCCCGGTCCCGTTGTCCTGACAACATGACTGCAGGCTGAAAGGGGTCCTCTTTCCTTAAAGAGTCACACAATGGCGTTACGGTGCCCCTGTGTGTCTGTGAGCACATGTGCCATGGGGAAACACTCAGAGTGTTTGTATCTGAGCGTGCACTGTGTTTGTGTTTGTGTATGTGAGCGTGCACTGTGTTTGTGTTTGTGTGTTATATGTAAGGATAGAGAGACGACATCAGACTGTGTGTTCTTGTATGAGCTCCAAATATCCCCCGGAAAGTCTCGGAGAGTTGTCGGTAAACCATGTAGCTCAAGTGCAGCAGGCTAGAAGAGGGAGGGGGGTGAGGGGGTCCACTTTGACACCCCACCCAGAACTCTTCATTGGTGAGTAGGCATGCTCTCTCTTTTGCTCCGCTGTTCAGGAAAGGAAGGTAATCCACCTCTATCTAGCACACCTGCCGGCTATCGGTTAATTAACCCCCGCTTCCCTCCAGCAAACCCACAGTGCCCAAATGCAGTGCTCCTCCTGTCAGGTAGATCTTCAAAACTCCCAGCTTCTCGGAGAGCGGTCCTGCAGCGCGGCTTGGCTTTAGGGAAAAGCAGGGGGAAAAAACACTGTGGAAGTGGAGACAAAAGAGAGAGACTGAGAGTATGAAATGAGACGACAAGAAACCAGTAAAGAAAAAGAGAGAGACTCGGAGAGTATGAAATGAGACGACAAGAAACCGGTCAAGAAAAAGAGAGAGACTGAGAGTATGAAATGAGACGACAAGAAACCGGTCAAGAAAAAGAGAGCAGGAGAGTTCAAGTTCATGCTGAAGACAAACTCAGAAATGGCATGGAGAAACCACAGAGACACAAGTAAACAAGAGAGAAAGAGAAACGAAAGAAGAGGGTGACGGAGAGAGGGAGAAACAGGTAGGAACAGGTAGAGGAGAGACGAAGGGAAATAGAAATGGTATGGGGGGGCAGTTAAAAGCAGACAGACAAAGTGATGGAGAAGAACACAGAGAGGTGGAAAGGGACCCTGAAGAGAGAGATGGAGAGAGAAAGAGAGATGGAGAGCAAAACGTCCTCCACCTCCCTCAGCAGCGGCAGGCTGAGTGGAAGTGGTCGTCCGTCTCCCGTTGCCTTTTATAGTCCATCCTGTCAGTGTTTCCCCCTGCCTAGCCTGGCTCTGCCTTCTAGCCTGCCTTCCCCTGGAGCTGCTGCTGCTGCTGCTGCTGGAATACATTAGTGCCCGCACAAAAGGCCCCCGGCTTATTGTTTATGAATTACCAGCCTGCCAGAACAACAAAGGCTATTTTCATAAGAAAACTCCATTTCATTTGGGCTTCCAATTTGATTACCAGCTAAAGAAAGAAATAAGTGGAGGGGGGGTTGGTGTGTGTGTGTCTGTGTGTGTGTGTGTGTGTGTGTGTGTGTGTG
>JAVQIZ010011145.1:0-16007 GCA_036023535.2 Galaxias brevipinnis | reverse complement strand
TATTACTGGATTTCCAAAAACATATGAGAAAATATTCCAGACAGTTTTTTACAGTTAACCAACTTCAGATTACAATGTATTATGATAAGCCTTGGCAACAAGGGCGCACAAACACAACCTGACTGGCATAGCCACAGAGTGAAACAAACCAGACTGGCATAGCCACAGAGTCAAACAAACCAGACTGGCATAGCCACAGAGTGAAACAAACCAGACTGGCATAGCCACAGAGTGAAACACAACAGACTGGCATAGCCACAGAGTCAAACACAACAGACTGGCATTTCCACACAACCGACTGGCATAGCCACAGAGTCAAATATAATGTGGCGACATGAGGATGCCCGAGAGTCTCTCACCTGTGGCTGGTAAACATGAGTGTGTGAGTGTGAGGGCAGATGGCCTAATTACAGTGGCTGGAGAGTTAAGTGGCATGTCCCCCCACCCACACTAATCCTGTGTGGTGTAGTCTGTGTTCTAGGGATTCTGCTTGCCTATGGTCGGGTCTGGATAATTACAGGCTCAGGCTAACCCTTGGTTCGCCTGCTGCTGCTGCTTCACACACCAGAGGATCAGGGATTCCAATCTGGCCCTTCTGGAACAACCCTTCCAATAGACTCCCTTAGTAGTTTTGTTTCTATGGATTTATGTCTGGAGCATGAACATACCTGGCACCTGTGCATATTTGAGTGCAGAAGCCAGTGGTCCATTGCAGTTGAGAAGGGTAAGGTGTTGCCTTAACATTGACGCTTTAAAGAAAAGATTTTACATCCCACAGAGGACTGAACGCTTTACTTTGTGCTTGGAGCTTAGGTCTTGGAAACCATAGATTCTGACTCCAAAATAACTTGCACAAGCTACCAAATTGGAAAATGTTGCGTCATCATGGTGTCAATGATACACTTCTGTTCTAGAAGCCCCATCTTCTACAATGTTTATGTTATGATAAAATGGGTTTCTTTTCAAGCAAGCAAGAATTTATGTCTTTAAAAACTAAATCTATGACAATTTCACCAATCAACACGTTTTCCACTGATCTCGGAAGAGTGAAGTGAGTCAACAGATTACTCCAACTAATCTCTTCTTCATCTCTAGAGAAAAACAACCGTCAGGTCCTTCCTGGTTCAAACCAACACCTGCCTCCACAAGGACCAATCGAGTGTTCTCATAGGCTGTACCATTCCCAGAGTGGTGACTGCTGTCTCAAAGGGCCGTCGCCAATGCTCCCTGCTCCCGTGATCCAATGAGTGCATCAGCAACGTGGCAAGAGAGTGGAGTAAACAAGCCGGGATCCCCAGGGAGCTGCATGAGGCCTGGCCTACACTCTCTCTCATAATGTCTCCCTCTCCAAACCATAAGTAAAGGGCTAAAGATGCTCACAGGAGTGCACAATGTGCATACAGCTAGGCTTTAGCACTCTGTATGTAGGTGCTGACAACCATCCTCCTTTATCTTGCTGTCTTGTCAATCAGTGCAGTTTGTACTTCCTGTAAAAACAGTCCAGCAGGAATCTTGGTGCTCCTTTCTGTGAAATTTGCTTTGCTCTCTCTCGCTCTCTCTCTCTCTCTCTGTCTGTCTCTCTCTCTCTCTCTCTGGGTACCACACCCCAGCTTGGTAGTAAAGACATCAAGATTATTGCAGGCTTGCTAGGTATACATCTGGAACACGAGAACAATTTTTGATCACATAAAGCTCAAGTCAGATACATTAAGTCAATTTTCCTGGACATGAATAACAGAAATGTTATTATGGAATGGGCAGATAATGTGGTGTTTCTAACTGACGCAATCAGAACTGAAAGTGACTTTCTTGTTCGGTTGTTTACAAACTTTACCAATGTTAATGATTCAAAGTTCACATACTTTCAATCTTTGCCCAAAAGGTCTAGTAACTTTGAGAGGAAACAAATGCATCAAACCACTCTTAAGATTATTGAAACCAATCTTCATGTCAAAGCTGCCTCCTAGTGTGCCTTTAATTGATGACAATAGACCGTACATTAGTGCAATCCAATTGAAAACATGAGTATCTGTGGAGGGGCAACATCCGTCCTAAACAGGGAGCACGGTAGCATTCGACCTTCATGAATGTCACAGGCTAATGCTGTGAGAGGTGATTTCCTGGGCCTGTAGCACTACCTGCTGGACATCTTGGACTTATGTACAATAGTCAGTGGCGAACAGTGCCATCAACACTGGGCCTATCAGAACGGTGCCATCAGAATAGGGCCAATCAGAACTGGGCCTATCAGAACAGTGCACAGTTATGCACAAGCACACACACTCACATTGACACTATTGGATGTATTTTTCAATTAGTGTATTAAAGTTGACAGAGACAATAGCAAAACTAGGTCTCAGAGCCAGCAAGGGTTTGGAGTCATTGCATGTTTGAACAACTCCAGAGGTGCAGAAGTTGTGGCAATGCATCTCCAAATGACGCTGCATCTTCCCCCTCTACATACTCCCTTATAGGAGCGACATTTATGTCTGTACTACAGGCAGCTACAGGGAAGCGGCTGAGGGGACAGTGTGGCCTACCTGGGTCATCTTATCCACGGAGACAGGTATGCCGTCTATAGTGAGGGGGGGCAGCTCGGAGCTCAGCTCTCCCCCGGCCGGGGCATGTTCCGCCAGAGCATTCTCCAAGTCCTCAAGGATCATACTCTTGTACTTCCTTACCTTGAAGGGGGTGGGTCAACATTGTAACAAACTGTTTCTTTGCAAAATAATGTAAAAACCATTTGCTCAAAAGTCCAACCTGATCTGACCTGATGACTGACAAGAAATGTCCCATAATCACAAAATTAAGTTAAGTGATCAACTTCAGATAATATTTCTACCAGAGTGTCTTACACTTGGGAGTGGAACTCTTTGTAAAGTCAACGGGACAGTGGTTTGGAGTATTATGATTATTGAGATGAGAAAATGTAACGCAAGCTTTTTTATGAAAACTTCAATTAAACAAGAAATCAGTGTAAGGAAATGCCCCATATATCTGCTGTTTGTTATGTACCCTCTGTTAACAGCACTTACCACGTTCTCCAGTGGTGCGGCACCAAACACCCTGAACACAGGGTTGGGTTTGGAGGGCGAGATGCACAGCACTATGGCCTGCTGGCCCACTCTGGTGGTGTACTCATCCAGGGTAGCTCTCAGCTTCCTGGGCAAACCATACGAACAAACAAGCACATGAATGTGCGCGCACACACACGCACGCATGCACACACGCACACACACACACACACACACACAATCTAAAACTCATTAGCCAAATCTTTAATTTGAAAAGATCAACATAGGATTGAGTGTTCCTCAGGGATTCTCTACGGACCTGAGAAGGCGAGTCTGCTGTCTCTTGCGGACGGATGGGTTTGACTCAAAGATATGGGGCCTCTTCCGTTTTTTGCCAGTTGCCACGGCAGCAGCAGCCGCCATGCCAACGGGTCCTAGGAGGAGCGAGAACAAGACAATAGAGGTTTAATCATCTATGGGTTTAATATTGAACCAAATACAGAGCTGTTGGCTGAACTAACTTTTTGGAACAGTTTGAAGAGCATTACTCGAAAGTCACCTCATGGCAATGCTGGCTACACCTAACTTCATTACAACTGGTCAGGAGCGCTATTGTCTTAACAGAAATAGTTCACTATGCTTAGCTTACCCCCAGTTTGTTCCCTTTGTACAGTGTCCTCGAGTTATTAGAAATGTGCTTATAAATCCCATGTATTGTTACTATTGTGAATGTTCTACCTTGTATCCATGTCTCCTGGACTCATCCAGACTCGTCCACAAAGTTATCCCCCACAGGTTTCACGGAAAACTAAGGGCAAATGACTTCTACCTCAAGAATGTTGGCGCAAAGACAGGTCAGTGAGACCATCCAAAATAGTGAACCATTCTCTCAACCTGTGGTCTGTGGAACATGTGGGGCTGCGGTTTTAGATAGCTTTCTTAGTCTAGGAAAATGTTACAGGAATTTCTTTAAAACTTTACTGTTTGAAATATTCATTTCATAAAATCAAATCACAAAAGCATGGCCTACTCCTGCAAATCAGTGGAGGTCCAGAGTTGACCGTATTGAATGAAAAAGAATGATATGGTTATCTATATAACCAGGTTCTTTGAGTGAAAGGAGGGAGACTCCTTACAACTCCTGCTCCATATGCTTAAGAATGGCTGGTGTACGTCCTGAAGAGGAAATGCATGCATGCTCGTTATGTGGGCCGGTTCATCAAAGTGCCTCACTGGCCATGATATCAAGGCACTGTGGTATTGCTTTTCAGAACAAAGCCCTTAGGGCTTTCCCATAGGAAGGAGTCTTCCTCTTTTCACTCACAGAACCTGGTTATGCTTATGACCTCATCGTTTCTATGGCTTGCAGCCTTAAAAACCCTGGTCCTCATCTCCTCCATTGTATTGAAAGAATCTGGGCCTTTGGAGCAGCATACATTTGTTTGACACGGACACACACACTAAGTTTTAAACAAAGGCATAGCGCTATGTTTGTCTTACCGTCGGGAAAAAAAACATTGGTTCGACACTTGCACATACACACATCAAAAAACAAAGGCATGGCCTTACATCAAAATGTCACAACTGACATGCTTTAGCATTTTACAATACTACAATCAAAAAAACTTAACACATTACTGTGTAGGTAATCTATAGCCATCTGAAAGTAAATATTTTATTAACTGCTTAAAATCTGTCACTTAATCTTTCAGGTGAAAATTAAGTAAATATGTGGTACTTCGTCACCATCTGCTGGTCAATTGTATTACAATTGAGGATATTTTATTCAATATTGCCTCCAAATAAAATGTTGTAATGTTTTGTAATGCAATTGACTCTATATCAAATTTTTCACTACACTACACTGTACATAACTAATCTTATAGAGATAAATGCAACATTCATTACATGGTAACAAACAGAAACAAACATCAGCGCCATAGCATAAAACGTGTCTGCACAATTCAGGCCAGATGCAAGATTAGAAGATAATCCCCTCTCATAGCTTCCTGGCAGAGAGAGAGCAACCACTACCTAAATTTACCCTGCCAATATGAATAATATTTCCTGCAGTACCTTAGTTGAGAAAAAAATGGAAAGCAAATTCCAAAAACAGTACTTGCAATCACAAACCATTTGCCATCATCATCCAAATCCAAGACAGAACATACATGACCCAGTCCCACCCCACATCCTACAGCAAAGGCCTTCTCACCTGCAGCAGCAAGATGGGCAGTGACCTCGTCGGTGCTGGCAGCGTTCAGTATGTCTGTGTCGTCATAGATGTCATCGTCAGGTGACGATGGGGAGTCCTCATCGGCGCTCATCATGTGGTGCTCCGTGTAAGTAGTGACGTGCACCTGCTGAACCTGCTGGCTGACAGCGTGGGCCTCGATGGTAGTCATGTGCTCTGTCTGGTGAACGTGATGCTCCTCCATGACCTGGGGTTCACTAACTAACAATAGGGGGAAAGGTAGAGAGAGTAGTGTGGGGTACTTAATCATATGCAAAATAGGTCCTACTTGTGATCTTGCCCAGTCAAACTTTTTGTTTGTTCTCAGTTTGTTTTGTTTCCTTCTCAAAAACCCCAGTAAATGTCTGGCACATGGCAATCTTTCAAGAAGAGGAAAAAAAACAACCAAAACATGTGGTTCTGCTCTATTGTTGATACTATGTTGGATGTAAAAGGCAGTGGCTAGTTCAGTGTTTAATCAGATTAGTTTAGTTGCTATCTAGGTCTCCGATCTTAATTGGAGAAAAGCGACTAATAGTCAACGCAGTAAAAGGTCATGAACTGCAGCTCCTTCACCAGATAACTACTAAACGGTAATTTCGTTCAAAATAGTCATTTTCAGTGCAATCCTAGCATGGTTTGCATAAGTAGCAGGAAAGTAGTAAAAACTGGAGCAAAAGAGTCAGGACTTTCTTATTCAGTTTGGTATGTTGCTGCAGTTAAATTGGCAGATGGGAGTAAAATGTTATACCTAGCTTTTCCAATAAGGCTAATAAATTTGACACTGGCGACATGATCTTGTTCTGAGATAAACAGAGAAAATCAAAGGTTTTTGGTTCTGAGTTATCGCAGCACTTTTTCTACATTGTTCCATGATTGACTATTTAGGATATCCATGTAACGCCATGGAGAATAAGCCTAAATCTAGGGTTAGGGTTCAAACAAAAAATATGGAAGAGAGGGCCAAATCAGTTTACAGAACTGATTGAAATGTTAATAGTCATTATTTTATTACATGGCATGAAAGCCTTTTTGTAGCAAATCGACATGTATTTTTGAACGTTTCCCTAAATTAGTTTGTAACGATATGAACGTGACACTATGCAAATTGCAGGAATGCAAGCACTATATGAACAAATCCTTTGGGTCTAACAAAAATATAGATACAGTTCATGGATATGGTAATTATGTGGATAAGTGATATCTGCTACCAAAGATTGTGTAGACTGACGCATCTTGATGGCCTGATGGTATGACACAAATTGAAAGGTAGGAGGTATAACAATCAACCAAGGACAGCATTTTAAATTTTTTTATTTTACAGGGTATTATCATTTCCATGAATACTTCCAAATACGCTGTGAGAGTAACTGTGAGTAAATGGGGACATTGGGGATTCTGCTTTTTACAAAGGGCGTCATGACAATACCAGAAGAACACACTCAATGCAAACAAAATACAATTATTCATTTTGATGACGGTCCGATCAGTCCTGTTACAGACTCACGACTCATAAAGAAACTTGCAGGTTAAGCCTTAGTATAATCAATGCAAAGCGACACGTAGGTTAGCCCATTTCACTTGGCTTCAGATTTCAGAACCAGGTATTCTTGTCACTTTGCATTGATACATGTACTGTCATATCAACTACCACACGTTATCAGTCATTAAATCATGGCCAGTTTACCATTATCTACGATTAGTTCACGCTACTGTTTATTGCATATACTGTATATTGCTAAACTACGGCACAATATGGACATCTAGCAGAGCCTGAGGCAAGGTAGACCGCTACGCTAGCTAATATACAACACAAACCATCGCTTACTTTTAATCGGTCCGTAAGTCTAGCTATTGTGTAAGTACTAAAAGGCAAGTTCAAGTTTTAGAAACTGTCCACCTCTTGCTGCGTTTAGCTCACCAGTAATCTAGCTAACCAACGTTAGCCAATAATACCAGTTTGCTGTGTTAAGCTAGATGGCTAACCACTTAGCAATGTCCTAGTTAGATTTGCATGGGCAACGCTAGCCAACTTAGCATATATTGCTAGCTAGCTGCAGTGTAGTCGATGTTTTGTTGCCAAGCGGCTGGTGTTTAATTATTAAAATTTTAGGGTATCAAGAATCAATATGAGTAGTATTTGTGTATATTTAGCTATTTACAGTAGCAAACATTTTAAGGATTTAGAGCTCGAAACAGAACCGAAAACGCGCCATCTCGCGATTAATCAGGAGCTAAACTAGGCCTGAGCGGCCTGCGTCATCACCAATGCAATTCTGCTATATCTGAGCTTGTTATCGTTGTATGCTAAGCATATTGTCGCCTAAAAGGTCAAATATCCATTCAAATCGCGTTTCTGTCAACATCTTAAACAATCCGCATCTTTCGCCCCAATGCTGCCGGGTTTGATTGGTGCGGCTGCGCCAGGGCTGAAATAGATGGAGATTGCGCGGTAGGGCACTAACCTCAGAGCGGCTGCGCTACTTCGGGCCTGCGCTGTACAGGGGCTGAGAATCCGAGCTCCTAATGGTGGACAAAGAACAGCTTGGCTGAAAGCACACCGTAGCCGCAGTTTGTCGGTCCTACTGATCTACACGAATAACGGGCAAACCACGCCCCTTCGCCTATTTCCCATTCTATTCCATTGTATTTCAGTTAAATTCCCAATAACTAGGCCAAACAAAGTTCTGTCCTTGGCTTGACATTTGAATTATAAGCTACTTGACTGTGATTGGACCATTTATCTATCTGAAGTTAAATGTAAAAACAATAAGCTTTTAATAAGGAAGACATATGCTTACTCAAAGGCAACGACACAATAATCGTATATATGCACTAAAGTTATGGGCATGTTTCTTTAGATTTGCGAGGAGGAAACTGTGTCAGTGTTTTTTTCATCGGGTCAGTCTGAGTCCCTTTGAAATTCCATTATAACTGAATTCACTATAAAAAGGTGAATTGGTAAGTTTAAAATAACAGCAATATCCCCTAACAGGCTCTGAAACCATTTCAGAATGTAAAGAATTGTATTTGATAATATCCTTTTAATTATCTATCCAGTGCCATTTCTGCCTTCATAGCGACTATAATGGTCCAAATAGTATGTGTTAAAATCACACGGATATCAATTGACGGAGCTTATCCCAGCCGACACAGGGCGAGAGGCGGGGTACAGCCTGGACAGGTCGCCAGTCTATCGGGCCGACACTTCGGGCAATTTAGAGTCAGCAATTAACCTGCATGGACTGTGGGAGGAAAGCGGAGTGCCCGGAGGAAACCCACGCAAACACGGGAAGAACACGCAAATTCCACACAGAAAGGCCAATGTGTCAGGTGGGGATTGAACCGAGGACCTTTTAGCTGTGAGGCACCAGCGCTAACCACCGTGCTCAACGCAATAGATTCACAACAGAAATTATTATTTTCAAAACGTTACCAATTTTCTGCAAAAGTCAGCAACATTACGAAACCGAAAATACCAGTAAAAAAACATTAGTTCACTAAAACTGATTTGCTGACCGTTTGAACGATCACTACCTGCCGCTAGAATAACATACTGATTATCATCAGTACACAAAAAGTGCAAGCCTTTTATCTACAGACAACTGTGCCAATGAAATATTTGACAATCTATAATAAATTGTTATACACTGGAAAATAATATTAAATTATTGTTCTTGTTAATTGTTCTTGTTGCATACCACTTCAACTTGCACCAAAATTATAAATATTCCTTCCTGTAAAAATCCTCACATTACTTATAACATTCTCCATAATCTATCACTACAGTTGTATGTAAATATAAGCATTATCGTGGTTTTTATGTAATTATTGACTGATAAAATTGATAATTTTGCAATTAATGTGACAATGTCTGTTACACTGATGTTATAATGTTATTTAGACTTGAGCTATACATCCATGATTTGAGAGCTAGTTTTTTTTTTCCACCTCTGACAAATACCGATCCTCTTTTAAAACTGTTCTGAATCACAGCCTCTTGTGATGTAGAAACAAGGACAGTGTAATACCCCTTTTACACAGACAACCCACATAGCCTCTGTTCCCACGTTCACAGACACGGTCGGCAAGTTACTTCCTTGTAGTCACTGCAGAACATATGTGTTGTTGCTACTTCATTGAAAGTGGATGTTTCTACTATTGTTATTGTTTGTGGTAGATGGAGTGGAGATCGCAGTACACAGTTGTTTACACAACATTTGTTAAATACTGATGCGCTGATCCTAAACCAATGAGGTTTCTTGATCATAACCTGGGTCGAGTAGCCCTTTCACACCAAAGCTGAGTCAAGTCCGACCCGGGAATAACGACCTGGGTCGAAAATGCCTGGTCGACCCTTTCACACCAACAGTCGACCCGGGAGTAATGAGGGGTATAACTGACCAATCATTGCGAAGCTAAAATTTGCATAGCTCTGCTTTTACTATGGTTGTAGTCACC
The DNA here is from genome assembly GCA_036023535.2 of Galaxias brevipinnis. Lineage (NCBI taxonomy): Eukaryota > Metazoa > Chordata > Actinopteri > Galaxiiformes > Galaxiidae > Galaxias > Galaxias brevipinnis. The sequence continues at coordinate 6,299 of JAVQIZ010011145.1, read as the reverse complement.
GCCTAGATATCAACGTTCAGTGCACTCAAGTTCCACAGGCTGTTTGTAGTAAGCAATTTAGAAGAGAAAATGACCAGTAAAATAAATTGTAATTAATTTGTTAGCCATGAATAATTAAACTAACGAATGTTGTTGTCTCACCCCATCACAAAAGTCTGCTAATGAATATTAATGACCAATGTGCGTCAACTGATTGCTAGTGGGGGTACACCCCCGAAAACTAGGAAGGGCAGAGAGAGGCAGCCTAGAATAATTGGTAACCCTTCCTTTTACAGTCCCTTAATTACGATCTATTTACCCAGTAAATATATGGAAATTATAGTATATTGCTGGGTAAAACTGTGCTATAAAAGGAGGCCTTGTTTGTTTCCATGGTATTACCAGGCTCTTACCAATGTGCATCATTAGATACTTTTGCTTGAGACAGAGCAAATTATTTAAGTACATATTTATCCGGTTAATAGTGGAGGTTTTTTATTAGTATTTCAGCTGCAGTTGCTCTGTATTTACCTACTTATTTACCAGAGGTAATTACCTAATAATATACTACAATTTCCATATATTTACCGGGTAAATACCTAGTAATTGGGGGACAGTAAAAGGAAGGGATGCCAAATAATTAATAAAAAAATACATGGAGATCATTTTAAGTGTAAACATTATTTTAAATGTGCTTAATAGAGACTGGGGAATGAACAAACATTTCTGAAAGTAATATATTATGGGCCCTTTAACTTCCATTATCAGACCAGTTTGAATTGTCCACTAAGGGGCAGTATTGTATTATAAATTACACTCACCAAGCACTCTCAGAAACACCTCTACACCTTCTCATTCACGCAATTATCCAATCAGCGTGTGCTAGCAGCGCAATGCATAGGCCAGCAGCTTCAGGTAATGTTCACATCAAACACAGACCTTGATGTGGAGGGTCTATAACAGCAGAGGGCCACATCTGGTTCCAGTTCTGTCTGCCATGGACAGAAAGCTGAGGCTGCAGTGGGTACTGGCTCACCAAGCCTGGAAAGTCTGTAGGAATTGTTTGCTGCAGTCATATCAACATGGACCAAAATCTCAAAGAAATATTTCCAACATCTTATGATATCAATGTCACGAAGAATTGAGGCTGTTTTTGACAGCGAAGGGTAGTAGTCCTAATAAAGTGCTCTGTAAGTGTATATCTGAGCTGATTATCTCAACTCGATGATAACACGAGATGGCAGTAAAGGACCATTAATGCCGCCTCTTGGCTGGAGCTCTGGCTTCATATCAAGATGATTGATGTTTTACATTTGAATGTGATGACAACAGCTTATGCTGGTGTCACACTAAATGTCAGCAAGTATCACATTAAAAAAGCCGACAGGGAGCCATGTAGTGTGACTTAACACTTCACAGTCCTCATACTGTGTGACCTTCACCACACTCAGCGCCTCTCCCTGAACGTTTGGAAGGAGGGACCCACATAGTAACTGCAGCAACAGCAGTAATAGGTTTAGTAAAATACAGGTATAAAAAGTACGTCCATTACAGGCACTTTTTACGAACAAGTTCACCTGAAACAAGCACGATCCCTGGCCTGGAGTGTTGTCCCAGTTTGTTTTTGTTCCTGTTCCCATTTCCTAGGCTGTGGCTAAGTGCAGATAAGGCCTGCCGATTAGGATGCTGGAATCAATAACGGTTGTAATTGCAGAGCTGGAAGTGAGGGTAATTGTCTGGCCTGTCACAAGTGAGATCGTTGAGACCGCGAGGAAGGGGAGAACGGGACCCAAATAATATGGCATTCAATCACTTATCTAAGGTTACAGTACACAAACCTCCGTTCTCTACCAGACAATGTCGATCTGTGAATGTTGGTCTTTCTCTGTGTTTCTACCTTTGTCTTGTAGGGCTTGCAATAGCTTCCTATCTCTGTCTCTGTCTCTTTCCTTCTCTCTTTTACATTCCTTTGATCCTATATTTTGAACATATCGTTTTCTGAACAGTTATAAAATATAAGACCATTTGTATCAAGCTACCCCAAATTTATTTCATGGCTTGTTTGACTACGTTTACCATATTTTACATGGCACCAAATTACTTAATAGGCCATAATACTCTTATACAATTTCCCTAGAGGCTCAGTAATATCTGATTCAATATGTACAGGGCCTGACTGACAATGAGCAATTTTTAAAATGTTTTACTCCAAAAAATGGATGTGAGATTAAGTGACAACCAAATAGATAACAATGCATGAAACACTTTGTCGGACATAAGCTGCGTATATTTATCAAATATCATGAGCTATCGATAAGCAGCAGGGGCAGAACAATGTTCCTGCTGTCAACAGGGGGCAATCTAAGACTGTCTCTCAAAGTTGTCCTATGCAGCACTTTTTAACGAAAGTGAAATGAGTATTCACACATTTAGTGCAAGTCCCTCCATGCCAAACTGATGTAACCATGTCTTTATGGACCTGGCTTTGTGCACAGGGGCACAATCATGCTGGAACAGCAAAGGGACTTCCCCAAACTGTTGCTACAAAGTTGGATGCGCCTAATTGGCTAAAATGTGTTTGTATCCTGTAGCATAAAGACTATCCTTCACTGGAACTAAGGGGCCTAGCCCAAACCCTGTAAAACAGTCCCAGGCCAGGATCCCTCCTCCAGCAGGCTTTACATGAGCCATTATACATTCTGCTGGGTAGCGTTCTCTTGGCATCCACCACACCCAGATTTGTCCACCAGCCTGCCAGATACTGAAGCTTGATTCCTCACTCCAAACAACACGTTTTCACTCATCCACAGTCCAGTTGTGGCGTGCTTTACACCATTCCAGTCGACGCTTGGAATTGCATATGGTGATGTGAGGTTTGTGTGCAGCTGATCAAATATGGAGACCCATTTCATGAAGCTCCTGATGCACAGTTCTTGTGCTGATGTTGCTTCCAGAGGCAGTTTGCAACTCTGAACTGACTTGTGGCAAAAGTGGGATCCTGTGACAGTGCCACGTTTAAATCAATGAGCTCTTAACGACCCATTCTAAGTTCTAAATGTTTGCCTATGGAGATGTCATGACTAGGTGCTAGATTTTATGCAGCTGTTAGCAATGGGTGTTGATGAAACACCTGAACTCAATATTTAGTAGGGGTGTCCTCTGCCATTTGGGGAAATGTTGAGTACCCGAGAGAGGTTACTAGACGATGCTTCACGCCCCAAAATGCAATACGGCACCTTCCTTCGGGCCGGGGTGTTGGTCACATGTTCCAGTTGAGTATGTAGTATGCGTTGAAGTAGCCGATTCTGACACAGCCTAGGCCACCTGTTAGCTTGGTACAAAGGTTAGTACCAGCAGGACAGTTCGAGTCACAGCCCTTGAACTTATCCCAATGGGCAGAATAGCAGCCTACTGAAACACGTGGATAAGAGGCACATTTGGCTGCAAAGACCAAATAGCACAATTGTTTTGGTATTCCACCTTTAAAACCCAATAAAAATATAGCTTAGGAGCTTGGGTAATTAATAGAGAATTTAAATGCATGATGGACGCAAACACACAAACTGCAGATTAATACATAAGTGGGCTAGAATTTCCTCTGCACGAGAATTGACATTCATAGCTAATGTTTTGTAGGAACCATGAATGACTAAATCCCTTTACTTACATTAGCCTTGCTGCTTTGACATCCTGTCTAAAGAGGTTATGATAAATGGGTAAAGTACTTGTTTTAAAAAACTGAGTAAAGATTGGTACCCGGTGTCTTTCCTCAAAATGGCCTGTCATTGGAAGAAAACGAGTTAGTCCCACAAGCTTGTTCCCACCACTTTTCAGTGACGACTACTGCATATGGCCAGTTGTGTTATGCTCTCTCTGTCCTTCATCCTTCCTGAAGCTTTTCTACTGTCACTTAGATGTGTATTCGGCATACCAAACACTAGATGAAAACTTTGCTTTGAGACGAGGAAGAAAGGGGAAAGGGAGAGAGTGATCGTGACAAACACACAGAGAGATAGTAGGAGAGTCGTGTGGCGTCGTCAATATACCGCAATAGACTTTTCCTTCAACCAACACGTAGTCCCTGTTGTCAATGGAAACAGGGGCAGTGAGGGAAGGAGGGAAGGAGGAACTAAGGGTTTGGAAGAACGGAAGAAGAGAGCGATAGAGACAGGGATAGACTAATAGAGGAAGGAGAGAAACAATCTGCTTCTTCTTCACTTTCCTTCATGCTTTGTTCCTGTGTTTAAAAAGAAGTTGAAAATATGACAGACATGGTACTATGAAGTCATTAACACATTCATCACATGCAAAAATCTCTTACACATTTAAAGGACAGACATCTTACAAAATAGAAAATTGACAGCATGTAAAAAAAACATGGTAAGGAATAATACGCACACTCTCCATTGAGAAAACCCTGGTGAGGAATATACGTACACTCTCCATTGAGAAAACTATTGGTCGCAGGTGTTCTCAACCAGCCCAAACGGTCTCATCCTTGTTACGTGGCTGAAGTGGTCTAATTTCTTTCTCGTCCTTGGTGAATGCTTTATTCAAAGCCTGAGAGACCTAAGACGCATGGCAGGTCGTGAGTGTGCACAGCACAGTGCTGAGAGTGTGGAATTACTGCAGTCAGAGACAGCAACAACCTGTACAGCTCAAATACAGCCTGCCAACACCATGGTCTCACACACATTCCAGCACACCGTCATGTAGAGCTGGACATGGCTATTCCAGGAATGTATTGGTGCACTGCTGGGCATTGGCAGAAATGGCAGTGAATGTGTGTAATTACTTTGTGGTGTATAAATGTAACGCCAGCAGTTCTATGTGTCTGTGGGAATGAATGCTTGTGTTTATTTTGGTGTGTGTGTGTGTATAAATATAGGCATTACCCTTGGTCATCCCTAGAGTTTTCATGACCTTGGTTTGTATGTTTTTTCGTTTACTTGTTTCAGTTATTTCATGAGGGACCAGTCCAGTATTTTTGGGTATGTATTAGAGTAGATGCTTTTCCATTTTAATAGTTAAATTAGTCTATGAGCAACTAACTGCAGAAAAATATCACCTTCAATGCCTCCTCAATTTATAATGGATTGTAAGTTGTAAAAAACAGACACTTGCCCTTGTAAATAATCTGAATGTTTTCTCTTAGATTTTTTTATTTAACCATTTTTAAATCTGATCTGTTGAATTGGGCTTTATTTATTTTTTTGGCGGAGATTACTTAAAAAGTTGAATTAGCTTCCTGAACTTACCCAACGAGGACACTTTCCATAATGTGTTTATGATACGTTAGTTAAGGGAGAGGTCAGGGATTTGGATGTTGTACTTTATACCAGTGTTTCCTGGTGTTGTCCCAACTCGTCTATCTAACTTTTGATTTCCACTTTGGTTGTTAACAGTTCTTTTGTTTCCCCCCTGCTGCCCATTTAGCTACATGATACAACAATTTGACCAGAAAAATAATTCGACAGCATAACATGAAAAAAATCTAAAATCAAAATATCTTGCAAACATTACAGTGACTATTCAATTAGTTCCATAACAACAGAAACTAGTACAGTGGCAGTATGCTTGGGCTAATCAAGGCAGTTTTATCTTGTTGTTATCCCAGATACAGAGCCCTGGGATACTGGAGGAAAGAGCTGACTAGAGCAAAAAAACACAACTTTTTAAAGGCCACGGTCTAGAAGTGTGTGCGTGTGCTGTCCTTTCTTTAATTGACTGGCTGTGACTACGTGTCCTGGTTGCCTAAAACTCCCATTGATCCCACTGCCGCTGAACACTTTGCTTACTGCTTAGCTTGTACCTTCTGTCCTAGCCGAGTATGACTGAGAGGTAGTGATCTGTCCTAGCTGAGTATGACTGAGGAGAGGTAGTGATCTGTCCTAGCCGAGTATGACTGAGAGGTAGTGATCTGTCCTAGCCGAGTATGACTGAGAGGTAGTGATCTGTCCTAGCCGTGTATGACTGAGAGGTAGTGATCTGTCCTAGCCGTGTATGACTGAGAGGTAGTGATCTGTCCTAGCCATGTATGACTGAGGAGAGGTAGTGACAGGGAGACAGGGTAGACGGAAAATGAGGCCACATTTAACCACAAGAAAGGAAAGTTTCCGGAAAAGCTGTATAAAGCACAGTAGACTATAGATGAATGTTACCCTAATATGTATTTTGCATACAACCGCTGAAAAGAATGTATGGGACTCTTTTAACATCAAATTAACAAAACATCTGGGATGGAGGGTGCCCACCTGAAACCCCCAATGACATATCTGCTCTCAACCCAAGTCCATTCTAAAATATTGGCTTTTGAAGTG
>JAVQIZ010011143.1:12500-15135 GCA_036023535.2 Galaxias brevipinnis | reverse complement strand
CCAGGAGGAAGCGGGTCAGGGCACAGTCGTAGTAGGGCTCGTACCGCAGCACCTGGACCAGCTGGAGCAGGTACTGGGACAGCTCCTCATTGCTGAGAGGAGAGAAAGACAGGAGGAGGGTAGAATGAGAAAAAGACAGGAGGAGGAAAGGGGGTGGGGGTGGGGGGGGGACACAGAGTAAAAAGGAACAACCTAGAACGGGCACATGATGAGGCTGTGCAAACACGGGTGCAGCTATTCCAGGGAAACTGAATGGATCAAATAGGTGTAAATAATCCACGGAAATTAATCTCCCAACCCGTTGGGATGGATTTCTTCCAGACAGAAACCGTGTGTGTACTCAGTGCAGGAGTTCAGATGACTGGTACATTTAAGACCTGATGACATCCTTTCTATAGAACATGGAAGATGACCACCATGCTATGAGCGCGTACCTCATGTCTCGAAGGCAGCCCACGGCGTACTCCCGGACGTACTGGTCGGGGTAGTTGAAGTCCAGCAGCTCCAGGGCGTCCCTGGGACTCAGCTTGGGCCAGATCTGGAGCAAGGCCTGGAGCTGAGACACACACACACACACACACACGTTTAATGAATTTCCCTCAGAGGTAGCATACATGTTTATCGTTGTTTATTTCTTACTCCAGACATTTCCAAAGAACTCTGATGAAGCGGTCAGTCCACAAAGTTTTAATGACTTAGCGGAGGATTCAGGGGGCCACAAAGTTGGTATGTCCCCCTGGTGGCCATACCTGAGCCATGTCATCGTGCTTGCTCCACTTGACGGACAGCAGCAGCTTGGGCAGCGACTGGGGGAAGTTCTCGCGACAGTCGTAGCGTAGCGTCCAGATCAGGTCCTTCTCGTTCTCACACAGCTGGGACAACGGGTCACGCTCCATGATCTCCTTCAGCTCGATGTGGAACTTCTTTCCCCCACGGCCCTGAGGAGGAGGAGGAGAAGAGTTGGCTTAGACAAGAGTTAAACTACGACTGACAATGGCTAAAGATAAAGGCATAAAAAAACACCAGAGGTGAAGTGAGCTTTTTCCCCCACTAGGTGGCAGTGGAACACTACCATGTCCCTCTCGGCTTGCTAAGACAGCTGCCAAATACAGAGACTCTGAATTTGGATCTATATAAGGAAACAACTAGCAGAAGCGTTTGTGAGCATCAAGCCACATACTAAACAGATACAACGGGCTTAGCTTTTATTCTTCTGCCTTGGTGTTTACATAGAATAACAGCATAGACATTAGATCAATTATCTGCTTATGAGTGCAATCTGTTCAAGACACGGTAGGTTTCCACATACATAAAATGTATTACGACAGTGACGAACAATGCTGCTCCCCCCCCCCCCACACACACACAGAGACTCCTATCAGTCTCATCCTCTGTGTGAGGGGGCCAGTCGTGGCACGCCCTCCACGTCACAACCCGTCTTTTCCCCTGCCGTCGGGGCCTCACGGCGGGGGGGGGGTTAAACATGATGTTACCAGAGACACACAGAGGACGTCACTGTGACCCCGGTGACGTCACGGCTCGGGGCATAACCCCAGGCAGTGTAAGGTCACGCTCAGCGCTAGACACGGCCAGCTAAACCTCCTCAACGTTTTGTGATCCTGACAACTTAAGAGTGAATACTAACCTAAAACTATTAAAAATAATGTTCAAGCTGATTCATAATCAATAAGGGCAGAGAGATGTGGGGAGGGCCACATTTATTTAGATTGGAGGGGACATACAGATGGAAATTTTTACAACCCCTGCTTAGTGCCCCTGTTGGGCCAGACTACAGTATTAAATGGTTGCTCCAGTACATGCCGACACTGTGTGAAGGGGGCTGTGGGACCATCTCATGGAGTTCTGTAGTAAAAACCAGAGTGGAATCGCCTGAGTGTGTGAGTGAGTGAATGTGGCTGTCAGTGGCAGGGTGTGTGTGTGTGTGTGTGTGTGTGTGTGCGTGTCTGTCTGTGCACGCTCTGAACATGGTTTGAAACCTACCATGGGCTGGCCATCCGTTGCTCCGGCAATCTCCGCGGCCTTTTCCAGTATCTGAAATCCCATGGCAAGCAAACACACACACACACACACACACACACACACACACACACGGACACGGACACGGACACGGACACGGACACGGACACACACAAAAATTACTGCCAGATGACAGACTTCATTATACCCTCTGAGGACGTTATCACCGTTCTATCATTTGATCATAATCACAGCCTGGCATTATGAACACTAAGCCTGATTAATGAGGGGGATCAAGGAGCTCATTCTCCCTTGGTTGAGATCCAACCTGACAGAGTGGAACAGTGGATGATGGAGCCTTTACTTCACCCTCTCAGAATATGGAAAGATCAGACCCTATCTATGCTTTTAGGTGTGAGTGTTATTTTTCTTATGAAGGAGGCGCACCAGATATTATGCGAGTAGGAGTGTGAGAGAAAGGGAGAGAAAGATTCAGAGTGAGGCAGGGGATTAAGAAAAAGACTCACAGAGAGAGAGAAATACAGAGAGAGAGAGAGAGAGAGAGAGAGAGAGACGGAGGAAGTAGACACTTGAGACATCGATAGACAAAGAAAAAGAAAGTATGAGATTGATTGAGGGAGATAGGAGTGCAAACGTG
>JAVQIZ010011143.1:0-10000 GCA_036023535.2 Galaxias brevipinnis | reverse complement strand
ACACACACACCGCTGTGGGACGCCGTCGCCACGGCGCCCGGCAATTAAACCCACACAGTGCGTCCCCGCTAACGAGCCGGCTCCAATTAAAATCCCGCCTGACCTTTTACATCAATGAGGAGCCTTAAAAGACGAAGGCCACCGGCAGACTGGCCAAGAGAGGCTAGCCACTAGGCGATGCCTGTTGACATTACGATCCGGTCCGGGGCAGACCTAACCAGACGATGGCAGAGTGTACTTAAGTGTGTTGACATCAGCCATGGGGATGACCTAGCCAAACTACTGCACCTACCCAGTACAAACACTCTCTCTCTGACACCCTATCAGACCCCAGCACACGCTCAACATTATCTGTTTTCAAGGCTTACACCTGACAGGCAATCGATACAGAGACAGACAGTCGCACACACACACACACACACACTGGTGACTGACCGAGGGTCCCCGTCTCTTGGGGGGCAGGGGTAGAGGGGGGTTGGAGGTCTTGCGGTTGACCACGGTCCCGATGAGCGTGATCTCCCGGTCGAACATGGCCTTGACCGTGTCGATGTGGACCAGGGTCAGGTGAGGGCTCTCCTTTGCCTGAACGCACCCGCGCACGTACTGGAGAGGAGGGGAGCAGAGACACACCCACCGTTAAAGAGGGCATTAGTGGTGTGTTCACATATAAACACCTTCACACACACACACACACACTGACACACACACACACACACACACACACACACACACACACACACACAGTACTGTGGCCAAAACATGTTAATGTATAGGAGATAAGAATCATGTACAGATATTCAGTATAGACAGAAATACGCAAATGCATGCATACGTCTAAACACACACACACACACCATGTTGTGGAGCAGTAGGGGAGGAGGAAGGAGAAGATGTGGGTTCACGGGCAGAGAGAACACACACAGATAGTCTAATGGATGATAAGGCCACTGTGATGGGTAAATGGCGTGTGTGTGTGTGTGTGTGTAGAAGGTCTGACAGTTTATCAGACATTACTCGCTTCTTTCCCGGAAAATAACTCACGTATACACAAACACACCCTCAAAAGCACCCACCCCCACACACGCGCACATAAAACAAAACCCACACTGCAGGCCGGATGACTATTATTGGGTACATTGTGAACCGAGTGGTTCTGAACCATCGATTCCTGTTTATGATTAAACACCAGAAGAGACAAGGTGACCCGCGACCTCGCCCCCCCGACAGCTTGACTTTTGAACAGTTATGGAAAGTGTGAGGCAACCCAAGTCAAGGCCAACTCTGGACTGTTATGCAAGCAGGCCTTTCTTTTCAGCCGGGACTGGAACCTGTGACCTTCTGCTCTCCAGCCAGTTTCCTCTGAGAGGTCACGGGGAAGGGCAGCGTGTAGGGCTGTGTACTACAGCAGGTCTCCCTGTGGCCGTACAGACTCAGGCTGGCTGATCCAGGAGGCACAGGCCGCAGAGCCTAACCCCCACGCTGTGACCTCACGGCCACAGAAAAAGCACTGGCTGCCTCTTACCCTGTGAGTCTCTATGGTGGGCCTAGTGCCTGTATCAAACACTACAGCCTAAAGTGGGTTCAAAAGGTCAGAGCATGGGTCAGGGCTGGGTCAGACACCTTGTAGTGGACGAGGGGCCGCTCCCCGTGCAGGAACTCCTGGCTGTGGCTGACCCGCAGGACGTACTGGCCCCAGCGCTCCTCCTCCTCGGGCCCGTGCGTCGTCAGCCATTTCCTCACCGCCTGCTCCACCAGGTGCCCCGGCGTGGTCGCCGCGGAAACCTTCAGGCTGGCCGTGTCCTGGTGGGACAGAGAGAGAGAGAGAGAGAACTACATTTATGACGTCGGCTTCACTTAGAACTACAAAAAGGATGCGCCCTGAGGTGGTGGTCATCAACACGGGACGTGTAAGTGTTTTCTGTCCAAAGAAAGGAAAGAATGAGAAAGACTACAACCACAGTCTGTGGAAGGCATGATCAGACATAGCTACACCATGGGGAGAATCTAATTCAGTGAGAAGCACACGCACACGCACACACAGGAAATTGGTCTTTCATCACCCCCCTTACAAAACAATGCTGGCCACCTGCTGCACATACCCATGGTTCCTCGAAATAATCAACCGCCATTCACGCAACGCACCATTTGCCTGAGGATTTCAAAATCGAATAACCGGGTGGAGCAACAACAACACTTTAGTGTACATGGAAGGACCGCTTCTAAGGAAATCATCTTTGGCACAGAACGGGGATTTCTAAAGTATCGCAGAGGCTGCTGTCAGAGCTTGAAGAGGAGGAAGCCTTAAAAAAACAGTGGCGTAATACCAAACTGTTTGTTTGAGCCTCGTATCCAGCGAATCGACCACTGCTGGACCTTTTCCAGTTACGCAATATTTCAGGAGCATATATCCCTGGACTAAATGGGGCCGACCAGAGTGCAGGTCCATTGTCAAAGACAACAATAAAACCACCGGTTTCCTGTCATTAATACGTGGCCCTATTGTGTCTGAGCATCCAAACAGAATTCCTGTCAAAGTCCACCTGGGCAGGGAAACACAGATGGCCTGTGTGTGTGGGTGTGTGTTTGTGTGTGTCTGTGTCTGTGTGTGTGTGTGTGTGTGTGAATGTTGGCGTGTGTGACGCTGATCAAAGTTGATTTGTAGAGTCTGCTGAGAGGCCAGCGTCTGTTCCAATCTCAACTCAAATATGTTTTTCATATCGGCGAAAAACACAGAAAGAGAGAGGTAGTAAGAGAAAGACTAATCAGAGCGGAGAGGTCCCTTTAGGCACGACGTGTGTGTGTGTGTGTGCCAAGCGGATGGCACAGTTCTTGTAATGGTGGTGACCCACTTAGTGCTATCAAATGGCTTAGAGCTCAGAGCTGTGCTTTGACACGTGACAAACTCCGATGTGTTTTACCAAAACATCGTGTGGTGTGCGTGTGTGGGACTAACTCACCACGAGAGCGTAAGGCATGGAACATTTAGAATTTTTTAACTTTTAATTGTGTTGGCGTGTGTGTGTGTGTTCGTGTTCATGTATTTGGACAGATGTAGTGAAAGAAGTGGGGAAGCAGTAGTGTGTTAGCAGGAGTTAGATTTCTTTTTTTGGCTGTGTGTGTGTGTGTGTGTGTGTGTGTGTGTGTGTGTGTGTGTGTGTGTGTGTGTGTGTGTGTGCACTTGTTTATTTAGCCACGCTACATTCTTTTCATAGTGTGGTGACTCTGGGTCATGCTTACTTGTTTTGTTGCCATGTTCACACAAGTGTTGATAACATCAACAATAGTTCCAAGCACACTTTAAAAAGTCATTGGAAGGATCTTTATTACAGTTATTATGTTCTATGTATATAAATTATTCATATCATAACAGAAACAATCCTTTGCCCTCATTGGTTTCAGTTAACCAGTCAAATACTATACCAATCATCATTTTTAAACAGCAAATGACCAAATAAACAAGCAAACCAAATAAAAATGTCCCCACCTGCGATTGATCGAAGTGGATGGTGACCTTGAAGTCGGCCGACCTATCGTTGGCGGTGTCGGTACCGGCCCCGGCCCCGGCCTCCAGCTGCGGGGAGAAGCAGGCCTGCATCCACTCGCTCCATGTCATCATCTGAACGCGCTGCATGCGCTCCTCACTGCTCCGGAACATCTTGACCCGGAAGTCCTTCACTTCCTGGTCTTCAAGAGCGTCCAGCTCGTGGAGACCTGGAACGGTTGCAATGGAGATACAGAAGACGTTTGAGTTGCTACCGACATCTTTTCCTGGTGTATGGGATATTTTTTCCTGGTGTATGGGATATGTGGCTCATGCATTTTGCAAATATTGGAAATGTGGATGTATAGTAAGCACTGTTCAAGAGTTCAAAGACGAACATTTAAAAAAATCAAGTCAACAACATTTCTGTTTTTGTGACTTAATAGGCGGCCATAACCGGGACAGCACTGGAATTCAGAAAGGGTGTGGGCCCTGTTGAGCTAACCCTCCAGACAGAGTCCCGGCCCCTCTAGAGTTACAGCTTTACAAGGGAGAGCTTTAGGGCTCATGTAAAACGCAGCAACACCTGCGCGACACTCGACGCCGGCGGTGGCAACGAGGGCTAATGAATGTTTTAAGGGAAAAAAGAACCATGACGCTACAAACCAACGCAAAGAAGTCCAACTATTCTACTGTCGCCAACGCCAAAGGAGAGAGAGAGAGGGAGGGTTTGAAATGGTTGTCATGCTGATGGTATCTCTGTGTGTGTGTGTGTGTGTGTGATGGGGCTGAGGGGATGGGGGAGCAGCACTATGCCCAGGCTAATGAAAACACTGTGTTGACATTTAAGGCCATTAAACTTTCAGAGCTCAGAGGGCGCCACTTGACTCCATTAGATGAGACTACGTGTGTGTGTGTGTGTGGGTGTGTGTGTTTGTGTGTGATTATACAACAAAACAGTGTCTAAAACTCTATTTTCCCCCTAAGGCTAAAACTACATGACACTAAACTAGAAGGTAATGTAGTCAAAGTACTAAAATTACAGACTATCAATATCTACTAATCTTCACTGATGTGTTTCTTTGACTGTCTTTGGGAAAGAGAGCGTGAGTATCTGACTGTGTGTGTGTGTGTGTGTGTGTGTGTGTGTGTGTGCGCGCTAGTGTTTCTTTCTCTCGCTAGTTCTTTTTCTCTGACTCATGGCCACTCATGCGGTTGTCTGTTTTCTGTTAGTGTAAGTGTTTGTGTGTGTTTGTGTGTGTGGGCGCGCTTTTGTTTATGTGCGTGGGGAGCAGGTGCTCCTGGACATGTGTGTGTGTGTGTGTGTGTGTGTGTGTGTGTGAGGGGCTGGGGGAGCAGGTGCCTCATGGGTGACTTTTCAGAGCGCCGTTGAAACTGACAAAGGCATGTAAGAGATCACATCTGTTCAGAGGGGAACCAACGGGGAGAACATCAATAAAGACTGAGTCCTCTTCGATTAGTGTTAGCTCTCTCTTTCTCTGCCTCCCTCCCTTTCTCACTGTCTCTCTCTATGGAGAGGCCTAGGGGGGGGGGGGCATATGTTACACACACACACACACACACACACACACACCAGGGGAATATCACTGAGACATGTATGTATAGGGTTCCCGTTGGCACTCCAAGGTACTGTGGCCTGGGTTAAAGCTATAATTAAATACCATGGTGATATATATATATATATATATATAGTGTTTCCATATCTACTCCAATGATTAAATACCAAATTGCATCAACAAAGCGGAATCTGCCGCAAGTGGCCCTAGGCACAGCCAAAGACAGAAAATGAAACTAAATTGATGCTTATTCCAAACCGATTCTTGTCAACTGTTGTCGCTGTTCCTGTATTGTCTTGTGTTTTGTGTATTGTGTGTTCCTGTCAGGACCGTCTCTTTGTTATGAGCTGGGACATGTTTTATTGGGTCTGTTTTTATCATTTCCTTTGATTTGGGTTGATCTGGACCTGCTGTACGGGCCTCCCTCCTCACCCCTCCCTGGTGTAAGCAGACGAAACACAAAGTGACGGGTCTCCACAGTGACAGCAGGAGCCTGTCAAGTCAATCCACATGCTCTTTCATCTGACCACTGCGCTGATGACGGCAGACAGACAGGGGAACACTGTGTGTGTGTGTGTGTGTGTGTGTGTGTGTGTTTGTGTGTGACATTCACAGCAGACAGGCTGTGGCAAAGGGACTCAGCAGGGCTATCTGAGGACATTAAGACAGTGCTGTGTGTGTGTGTTTGTGTGTGTGTGTGTGTGTAGGAGGCAGTAGTTGATATTCTTTGATGGCTGGTTAGAGACTAAAAGGGGGCACGTCTGAGTTTATCAGTCTAGTGGGCAGACACCAGGGGAATTGTAGTTCACAGACTAATGGTGCCCCACTGTCAACACTGAGCACTTTGGAGTATCGGCCACTTATAGAACGGTGAAAAAAGGACACTGCTGTCTCTGTGTGGGTGTGGGTGTGGGTGTGCATGTCAACGAGTTTCCAAAGCGTCTGTGCTAGCGATTCAGAATAAAGAGCTTAACATATATGAGGCTGTGACTGCCTGAACAACGTCAACGCGTCTGAATGTGTCTGTGTGTGTGTGTGTGTGCCCCCCCCCTCCTCCCTCACCTTTCCCGATGAGCACCCCGATCTTGGAGTCGAGCAGGCGCTCGGCGCGCCCGCAGTTGCGCGTGATGAGCTTGAGCACGGGCAGGAAGGGGCGCACGTCGCACAGCCGCCGCGTCTCGTCCTCCAGCTCCTCGTGCACGGCCGCCTGGGTCACGCACTCGAACATGTGGCTCTCCATGTCCCCCAGGCTGGGGAACAGGGGGTACGACTGGGCCTGCTTCCATAGCAGCTGAAAGCCAGGGGAAGAGAGAGAAATAAGAGGGGGAGACCGAGAGAGAGAGAGAGAGAGAGAGAGAGTTAGCGTATGGTTCTTGTGTGTTGTGCGTCAGTGTGTGGAGTGTTGTTTGCGACCCGGTGGGCTTCTCTTCCGCCCGGCTCCAGAATGTGCATCAGAGACAAAGAAGGAAATGGAGGGAGGGGGTCTCCACTCTGGGACCGTTCTTTGACCATTTCTCCAAACCCGTCGCTCCATCAGTCCTTTCATCCACTCCGGTCAATCCTTTATTTACTCCGGTTCATTATATACATTTGATAAACCTCAACCGTATAATCTACGTAGGTCTTTACTCTGTCAAACATGAACCACACTTTTGACACCAGCCCATATTTGACTGTATAACAGATTCATGTGATGTCTCCACCAGCGGCGTCAACAACAGCGAGGGCTGGGTGGGTCATGTGATCGTCCGGGATGACAGAGAGGGACGCTTTGGATCCCGTCAACAAAGATGAGGTCACCCAGCGTGTCTGCCATCGACTCACTCACTCTCTCTCTCTCTCTCTCTCTCTCTCTCTCCAGCCACGAGTCAGAGCTCTGGCACTCTCCCCCAGGGCCCTACAGTGCTGTCCACATGCTTCCCCCACCAGCCAGTCAGGACATCATCAGACGTGAGGCGAGCACAACAGCACGACAGAGCGCTCTGACACGTGAAAACATCAGCCGCACTCACTCAACAAATCTACCGTCAAATCCTTTTCAAACCCCCCGCCCCACCCTCCTCCTAACCTTTGCTGTTGTCTGTAACGCACCTCAGATTGAAAACGCAAACATCCGTAACGCCATTGTAATCAATCTATTTGCCTTTACATAACTGCATTCGGCACCTATCGCTCCGTAAAACCCTTTTTTTCCCCCCACTGTCAATCTGGCATCTAGTTACCATGGCAACGGACGATGACTGGGCCAGAGCGTACAGTTCACAGCATGCCGGCGTTGCGTTGCCATGGAAAGGTGAAAGATAAAAGCTGCTGCTTGGGGAGAGCAGCTATCGAGCGTTGCCGTGACACCGTTGCCGTGATACCGTCACCCTGCTGTCACCTAGCACGTGCTGTCTCTCTTACAGATTACAACCAGCGTGGGGGGGTCAACGAACAACGGCTCAGACAGACAAGCGCCATCCCTGCTACTTATAAATCAGCGCTGACCGGTGCTGATGCTCAGCAGTGTCAACAGTCAGATGCACAAAACACTGTGAGGCCAAACAGCCCTGTCAATTCTCTCCCTCGCTCATTCTCTACCTCTCTCCTCTCGCTCTTTCTTGCCTTCTCTCATTCCTTAGCCCTCCCCACCCTCTATCGACCCCCTCACCTCGCCATCTCTTCTCTCTTTCTCATAAGCCCAGTGCTCTCTACTACCCGCCCCCCCATCTCTATCTCTTCTCTGTCCAGCCACACCTGGCTGATCCATCAACCCCAGGAGTGTGCCTCAGGCCAGCCATCAGAGAGAGGAGAGTCTGATAGGACAAAGTACTAACCCCCCCTCCCCCCACCACAGGTAGCCCCATTAGGGCCTAGGGCCCGGGGCCCGTCAGCTGGGAGGGGAGAGGCACACGGCCGTCCCGTACATCATGATCTGCTGTGCTGCTCTGTCTGTGAGCCTGAGCTGGAAGGCTGGGGGAGAGGGACACTGTGAGGGAGGTGAAAGAACACCAGAGGTGACTCAGCAGCCTTCTCACACACACACACACACACACTACACCTCCCTCTACGCATGAGGTGTTATTTTGTCAGGGCACCGCCTGAATGTCTGTCTCCTCAACAGAGGACAATGCAGTGTATTTGTTGGTGTGTGTGTGTGTGTGTGTGTGCGCGTGCGTGTAAGCCAACCACAGAACACCCCTGTGACAAAGGGGTTGAATGGCATGCAAATCAAAATTCCATGAAGGAATGTGTGCCCCTCGACGCCAAACATGTCCCAGGAGCATGTGAAGACGGCGTGACCTTTGCCCTCCCTCTCAGCTGAGCAGGCATGATGTCATTGTGTATTTGCGTGAAAACACTCATCAGCTGCAGTAGCCAAACAGTCTGTCAAAACAAGCATTAGACAACCTCTCCCTGGCCAGCCTGCTTACGCACACGTCTGAGTGCTGGAGTGTATACGTGTCTGTGTGTGTGTGTGTGTGTGTGTGTGTGTGTGTGTGTGTGTGTGTGTGGAAGAGGGTGCGTGTGTGGAAAAGGGTGTGTGTGTGTGTGTGTGTATGGAAGAGGGTGTGTCTCTAGCCTACAGCTTGTTTGTCGTCGTGCATTACCTCAGGGAGAGAGGAACCGGAATGCAGTGCTGTGGCAGTTGTCAAACCCACACACACACACAGCGCAAAAACAACAACAATTCAAGGGAATTCACCGAGGCTGTTTGAACAACACTTGTTGTTTATGTGAGCCACGATGCCATAATGCCTGTGGACGGAGAGACGCTGGAGGAACGACAGGTTAGACAACACACTGAACAGACTCAGAGAGAACCAAAGGGCTCACCAAGCCAGACTGTGCTGACACGATGCACTAACAATAAAACTATCGTACCAACACACACACACACACACACACACAGACACACACACAGACACACACACACATACACGCCGGGGCGTCTCACCAGTTTGATGTGTTGGATGGTAGCTTCGCGGGGCACGTCCATCTGGATGTAGATGCCGGTGGGCAACAGGAAGTCCACGGGGACCAGGGCGTCGGCGGCGCCGGCCAGAGGCGAGTGGTCCGCCCACATGTCCAGCGGGTCCGTCATGGCGGGAGGCATGGCAGGGGGCAGGACACCGCGACAGCTCCACCATAAGGACCTGAGCAGACGGAGGGACACGGAGTCAAAGAGGGGGATGAAGGAGGGACGGAGAGAGAGAGAGAGAGAGAGCGAGAGAGAGAGAGAGAGAGATGGTGAAGGAGGGAGAGAGAGGGAAATAATAAGGGAGGAAGGGAGAAAAAGGGAAAAAGACAGCGAGAAAGAGAGCGAGACGGAAAAGGGCAAAGCCAGAAAGCCGGACAGATCCGGGCAGACTGACAGATATGGGAGGAATAACCGGAGCCAAATCCAACCACAGACACGGTCAGTAGAACTACAACTCCAAACCGAAATACAATAACCACAGTCCTCATCATCATAACAACTATTGTCATCAGGGCGTGCTGCTACACCTGCCACCTCACAATACCTCCTCATTACCCTGAGGCTACTGTTAAGACCGGACAACAACACAGGCAAACCGTCTCTCAACACATGTACTCTGGTCAACCTGCAGAGGGCGCTGTGCCGACCGGGCAGCCAGGCTTGGCCTCGCGCCAGCACTTCGAGGAATGCCCACTAAGCAAACAGCAGAACAAAAAGGTCACCCAGCCCCTCCTTCCCTCCGTCCCCTCACACACAGTCAACGGCTGATCACACATACACACACACGGATCTCAACCCCCCCCCCCAAACTCAACAAACACAGACACAGCTAAACACGAAACGCACACACAAAGAGACGGACGGGCACAAACATACAGTGCACTCTGAACACACACGCACACCCACAGCCACACACACACACACACACACACACACACACACACAAAACATCCACCGTCACAGAGTCGGCCACAGTAGTCC
>JAVQIZ010011115.1:0-12104 GCA_036023535.2 Galaxias brevipinnis | reverse complement strand
TTATTATTATTATTATTATTATTATTATTATTATTATTATTAATAATAATAATAATAATAATAATAATAATAATAATAATAATAATAATATTATACTCATAAATTATTGTTAGTTTAATTTTAAAAAGCCCTAACATCCTTTGGCTTTATTACACAGGAAACATTACCTGGTTTCAAATGGATAGGAAAAAGGATACATGAGCTGGCAAAAACTGGGGATGAAGTCATATTTGCCTTTGAGGAGTCGATTGGTAATTAAGTTCCTCATTTTTACAGTAGAGCTGTTCACAGACCTTGCTCGCACTTTTGAGATAGCAAATGAGAGTTCTACAAAATATTCCAAGCAATTTTACCTGTATCTTTGTACAGTATTTTGTATTTTTGAATGTATACATTGTTCTAACAAAATCCACTTATCCACCACTGTAGACAAGGCTTTATCAGCACATTTTTAGAACAGCTAATGCGAACATATTTTTATAGTATAACTCACCAGCTTACAGCTTTTTAATAACAGTGAGTTTAGCCACATTGTATTACCTACTCCCACTAAAGTATGAAAAACAAACCGCTGTTGCTTTATTTTACCAGGAAAAGATCCCATTGAGATTAGTAATCTCTTTTACAAGGGAGACCTGGTCAAGACAGGCAGCAGCAAACTCACAAAAACAACACATAGTTAAAGACAGATGACACAAAACGAGACAACATTGAGAGT
Organism: Galaxias brevipinnis; assembly: GCA_036023535.2. Taxonomy (NCBI): domain Eukaryota; kingdom Metazoa; phylum Chordata; class Actinopteri; order Galaxiiformes; family Galaxiidae; genus Galaxias; species Galaxias brevipinnis. The sequence goes on along the minus strand of JAVQIZ010011115.1, from coordinate 11,386 downwards.
TAAAAAGTAACCAAATGAAACGCATAATAAACAAGAGAGTTCATAACCAGGAACATTAAAAGCAATTTAAAATTAAAAACATTAACATCTGTAGGACACTGTCTCCATTTCTTTAATTTTGGATTAAACAAAAATTAAAGAGATTAATTCCTTTAGTTTCAAATCCTTTTGCAACATATTCCATGCAGAGGGAGCAGAATACGCAAACGTCCTTTTCCCAAATACCGTACGAGCATGTGTGTGTCTCTGCTTTGTCAGGGTTTCTCTGTGGGAATATGGTCCCTGACAAGGATGGTGTGAGTGCGTCTGTGGTGGTAGCCGAGATGGCCACCTATTTCCACAACAAGAACCTAACCCTCAAACAGCAACTCCACAACATCTACCAAATGTAAGCTCACTGTGTTAAATATGGTTGTTTTTAAAAAAAGAAGTTTGTTTTGTGCTTAAGTTGAGAGTTAAAAATGCTGTGCTCTGCTGTGCTCCATTGTTATGAGACTAAATATGTCTCTTTAGCATCTCTGCCTGCTTGGAGCCCATTGTCCACTCAGCTTTCTGTGTTTTAAAATGTTTTTTACAGATTTACCTCTCCTCCAGTTTAATCTCTCTGTTGTCGCCTTTGATCAAGTTTTGATCAATGTGGACATAGCAACGATCTGAATTTAATCTGCCCCGTTCGTTTTTCTTGCTTCTTTGTTGATGTCGTTCTGTATTGTCTTTCAGATATGGTTATCACATTTCCAAAACGTCCTATGTAATCTGCAATGACCCAATGACAGTGAAGAGAATATTTGACAGACTCCGTAACTTCGAAGGAGAGAGCACTTACCCACCGTCATGTGGAGGCTATGAGATTATTGATGTTAGAGACGTCACTACTGGATACGACAGCAGTCAAGCTGACAAACGCTGTGTAAGGTGTTCTGTCACTGTTTAACCAGTATTTTATAAGTTAAGCTCTAGAGAGCTCCACGGTTCAGTAGCAAAGTGTTTCCACAAAGCTCACACTCAAGCCCAACTGAATGGTAGCTACTTTTAGTAGTTTGTGTATCAGCCACTGCAGGTTTATTTATTTGTGTTTTCTGATATGTTACCCGTTTTATTTATTGTTTGATCAATCTTTTCTCCTTCTCATGTAGGTGCTACCAATGACAAAAAGCAGCCAAATGGTGACGTTTACTTTGCAAAACGGCGTGGTTTCCACTCTGAGGACCAGTGGGACTGAGCCCAAGATAAAATACTACACAGAGTTCTGTGCATTGCCAGGGAAAAGGTGTGCAAGTGCAACTTAACATCATCTAGTCCTCAGAAACACAAATATCAAGTAGAGACATGCAACTAGTATAAAAAAATTGACCTTTGTTGGATCATTTATTTTCAGTGATATCCAAAGTCTTGAGGAGGAGCTAAAGAAGGTAACAAATTCATTGGTCGAGGAGTTTTTGGAACCAGGAAAGAACAATTTAATACGCCGATTTACTTAGCTGAACATTTCCTCAAGGTATTTATGCTTCAGCTGACATTTAGTTTTCTTATCAGGTTTACGTTCTGTGAATGTTGTCATTGACTGACTATTTTTCTTTCTTTTTCTTTCTTTCTAACTATTTGTTCCTTCAATTTCCTTTTTTTGAGGCAAACACCAAAATGTAGGCTCTTGTCAGGTTGGCCTCTGCTTTTAGGCTTTCCAACAGTAATTCGTGAGGCACATATACCACATTTACCTTTAATGACAGCCTGTCTGTTCAGTTCCTTCATAGGTGGTTGACTCTGTTGCACTCTGCCTAAAGATACTCAAACATCGGGGGCTTATTTTGTGTGTGTAACCTACCAGCACATCTGTTTAAGTTCAATGGTATGAACATTATTAAAACTAAATAGTAAATAGTTAAACGTTTTAAATCAGGACTTTGGTTGAGGTTAGCAGGGTGACGACCAAACACCAAATCACTCCACCTTTCCTTCACTATGGCTTGGTAGAGGTTGATTAACGTGTAACTAACTATAAATTACCCCCCCAAAAAATCCTATTTGCTAACATTTCGGAAACACTCCAAATGCCTAATTTACTAACACTTTGAGGGCTAGTGAAGTAATGTCTGCATACCCGCATGTTAGGGTTTCATTTGGCAGTGTGCTGAGGGCGCTTGGCCTACTGGTTTATGTAGTGGTGCACACATAGAGATTGATAGAATAGATAGTGTTCTATCTATATGGGTCTATACCTCTATCTCTTGGCACTGTAAATATAATACCACACACACACTCTTTGCTGCTTTGAATGTACTGTGGGTTAGTTTAGCGCTAATGCCGCAGACCAGATGTAAGCTGTTGCACACTTGTACTGTATGTTATACAACTCAGATTGTGAAGTCTGTTGAGTTCGGAACCAAATTCTAGACTAGACAATCAAAAAAAGAAAACTAAACGATAGAAAATATTTTTATTTTCTCAAAGCTGTATCTGTTTTACCCGTAGATAAGTCAAGCATTACCAAACATAAGGGTATTAATATTTGGAATGTGAACGTGTTTAATGTTTTATTTTATTAGCTTCACGTTATAAGTATAGTTTAACACATTTTATATACTCTCATCTGAGGTCAAAACCAGTGCATTTCAAGTTCATAGTCAAATGTAATATGCGCAACAAAACAAGCAAAATCTGTTGTATTTCTAAAGTAATTTTTGTTTGAGTTATGCTATACAAAGGTCCGTGTGCATTTCCACAAAGTGGCAGCATACATTTACCAATTTTAAGCATGTGATCCATGTGTATGTCCACAAGGTGGCAGCATACGCCTATTCTCCACATGTAATCCCAAAACATTTATTTGATCTTTTTGCTATTAGATAGTTGAATAAATAAATAAATACTTAAACAGAAAATGATTATATGGAAACTTAATCGATTAGTATTTTGTTGTTCTAAAGCACAATACCATGGAGCAATAGAGAACTGTGACTGCTCACGCAGAAGGCCTTTCATTTTGCTTGTGTGTTTTTGTTTGTCAGTAAGTACTTGCATTGGCCAATTGAACCTATAATCCCTTTCATCAAAGCATAATTTGTCTTGTTTGCTTCTCTTGATGCACAGAAACCATACAAACTGTGATTGACATGACCTATTGGTCACAATCTACTGATTGTTCCTCTTGACTCTAAATCCTGTAGAATAGATAGCTATGCACTACTAAAACCTACGTTGTCAGTAGTAAATGCTTGAAGAAACTTGAAGAGTTGAATTGAATCAATGCTGAACTGCTCACAAATGTAACAAATGCACGAATGGCTTTCCCTTTGCAGTGTATGACAAGTGTACATTTGGCTGTACAAAGGAGTATAGTCAAATGTTTCAGTTTTCAGGTTGACATGAGATCTTTATTGAAACCCTTAAATGTCTGTTTCATTCGTGTTTATTGACCTGAAGTGAATAAGAAAATGTATTTTGATAAAATATGTACTGTTCGTTTATTTTTTTGTGTGCTAGAAAACCATTTTGGCTGTTTAACAGAATAAAGGATGATGTATGAGCACCACAATGTCCCTGATGCTCTTGTGCCATTCTACTATTTCTTAATGAAATGATTCGGTCCCTGAGGCATTCACTCACCCAGAGCTGCTTCAATGGGTGTGATCCTGTTGATGAGCGGCCAAAGCTTCTTTTAATCCCAAGATGCTGTGCAGTGAAACAGAAATCGAGTGTGAAGCACAAGGCTGGTTTAGCAAGGATAAATGCAAATACAGTCTGGATTGTATTGAAATAAATTGTATGCAGTTACATGAAATTATGTCCCTTCGATATTAAAAGGGTATGTTTAACTGATTGGCAGAATAAAGTGAGTGCATTGCTTTTTCAATTGTACTAAATAAATATATAAAAAGGGTTATTTTTGATTGTGTCATTCATTCTTCTGTATATGCATGCAATGCTAAGGAAATCATAATCAATTCAATGTTGAAACAAAAAGCATCGATAGTATATTCTATGTATTGTACATTGCATCGATAAAAAATACTTTTTAAAATGTGTGTGTACTTAAAAATACATATGCCAAACACATTTTTCCAATTTGGATAAAAAGTCAGTGGAGTTAGAGACTGTAAAAAGCATAAAACAGTAAATATTTCATATTTGTGAAAACAATCCCTTTGTATTATTTTTTTTAGGTTGAGTCCATACATATTATAGGGTTGAGTATATGGTATTTTTGTAAAGACATTGCTTTTATAGTGTGGAACACTAGTATTGTCAGAACAGACATACACATCAAAGTTATTGCAAAGAAAAAAGTGTGATCTGAAATTGAGTTAAACTTGAGTTAAGTCAAACCTTTGTAATCTAAATGTAAAAATATGTAATTAAAATCATCAGTAACACATGGACTGAAATAGCTACACAAGAATGCCTGAGTGTAATGTTTGAACCTCAAACAGGCAGTCAAATGGTTAAAATAAAGAATATTGGAACTATGCAAATAATAGAAAGCAATTTACATCAAAAGATGACACCGTGGTATTGTAATGCAATGGTCTTCATATTTGCACATATCTATAGCCATGGCAGTAATCTCACATATAAATAAGCTGTATAGGCCTGTTACATAAATGTAAGTGATTAAAATTGTATTTCATGAATTTGAGGTTTGAAAGAACGAGATTTGGACGAATGGCCACGCGAGACTAGTGTAAGCCCAACAAATATTGGAGGAGATGCAGTGTTAAAAAGTACAAGTTTGACATGTTTCCATGTTTTATTATTGTCAATCTATGTAGCAATCGTTAAATATCGTTTGTTTAAAAATATTATTATGATAATGCATTGACAACTAGCATTTCGTTTGTTTTCTCCAAAAAAGAGACGCCCATAATGTCACATGTTTTACTACAATACCCACAGTGCATAGTTTCGGCACATGCCTTTTTCGCATTTGAAACGCATGCGCATTCTTGTGGAAAAGGCCGGTGTATCATGGCGACATACGTTGATATCCTAAAGAGCGAGTTTCCTGAAATTGACACTGAAGTGTTTGACTATATCACAGGTAAGCAACAATTAATTAATAAAGGTTTCCATTAGATCTAACAGACTTTAAAAAGGTGTCTCTTTACACGATTGTTAAACGGCATCTTTCTCTTTGCCACGTGAAGATACGACAGCTGAGCTAGGCTATCTCTCCCTTAGCTTGACCAATTAATTAGGTAGTTACTGAATCTCAGCCTCTTACCCAATGTTTGTTGGCTTGAGCTGACTAGCCTAACTTTAGCTGAGGCGTAACTCCGTTACAGCAGCGTATCAGCAGTTAACGACAGACAAATTATTCCACACTGTCTTTGCTGCTATTTTGCTTTATGTGCCGGTAGAATAGAGCGAGGTGACCCTTTTCTTCTGATGCGGCTTCCTGATGTCCTGATCATGCCATTCATTGTAACCTGAACGTTATTCCGCTCTCCCTAATGGTTACCAGTAACTTTCTAGTTGGCAAATCAGCAGGCTCACGTTCTAGATTTAGATAATTTATCCGCTACATTCTTGCTGTGATATCCTCCGCTATTTCACATCCGCCGTCGTCACACTGTACTGTTGGCATTTGGCAAATTCATATCGTATTTGTCTGGTGAAAGCTGACAAGGTAAACTTGGTATAATAACACTTATCTTTGTGTGTGTGTGTGTGTGTGTGTGTGTGTGTGTGTGTTTTGTCTGCCAGGTGTATTGGACAGTGGGGGGCCGGATTTTGAGGATGAAGACGAAGTGTACGAAGCCATAGGTGGAGTGCTGCAAGGCTCCTCTGACAGTAAGAACGAAGACGATGTTCGTGACATTTGCCTGCAGATGTTCAACACACTAAAACTGTAAGTTTCCCAAAATAAATGTTTTCTTAAGGTAACCTCCTAACCCTTATATGAGCACAGTTATTACATGAAGGTGCAGTTATTACATAAATAGTATGGTTATTACATTAGGTACGTTAATACATTAGATCTGGTTATTGCATGAACAGATGAGAGAACAGTTAATGTGTAGACTAAAATTGATTTGTCACTATAAAATGCAGTCAATTATTATTTATTATCAAGTAGATTCATAAGGAGGCCAGTTGTTACATGAATAGAGCTGTGATTGAGTCTGTCCTCTGCCGCAGGAACAATGGCCACTCCTCCCAGCAGCAGGTGTTACTAGACGCCCCTGTGCAGTTGTCTCAGATGTCTGCTGATTGTGGTGAGTCCCATCGTCTGTTCATGCCTTACCTGTTTGACCACATGAGCTTAAGGCCTGGTCTCTGGATTTAAATTGTGTCCCTCAATAACGTATTATACTGCATCTTTTCTCTCAACCCATAGACCTTTTAGATGGTTTTTGCTGTGAGTGTTGTGTGTGGGTTTTTGAATGTTTGTTGGCACTGGTAATAGTAATCGCTCTGTTCTCAGTAACTGCAACGGACGACATTCAGGGGATCTGGATGATTAAGCGGAGCAACAACACGGTAAGGGCTTTTCAGCTTCCTTGTGCGGTTGATAAGTAGCTAGCATTTGTTTGACACATATATCCTCCTCTAAACAAAAGACTTGGTACTCTTCAAACTACAGGCAACTATTTGATCCGCACATTATTTTATGTAAATATTATTGATATATATAGATATATATGACTTGGTTCTCCCATACAGTATGTAGACATACAACAGACACAGGAACCCGTGACACTAAACAACAACAGTGTGGATACGGGTGTCCATGTAAAATCGGTTGTTTTAATGTGCTTTCTGTTTTTCCAGACTGTTAATGCTAAGAAGCTGGAGAAGGCGGAGGCTAAGCTGAAAGCTAAACACGTGAGGAGAAATGAGCGGGACTCCCAGAAAACCACCGGCCCCTTGTGAGTGTACCTCACTTCCTGTCCATATTCTCTGAAAACCACCGGCCCCTTGTGAGTGTACCTTACTTCCTGTCCATGCTCTCAGAAAACCACTGGCCCCTTGTGAGTGTACCTCACTTCCTGTCTATACTCTCAGAATACCACTGGCCCCTTGTGAGTGTACCTCACTTCCTGTCCATATTCTCTGAAAACCACCGGCCCCCTGTATGTGTACCTCACTTCCTGTCCATGCTCTCAGAAAACCACCGGCCCCTTGTGAGTGTACCTCATACTCCATACTCTCAGAGCCTTGCAGGGGCAGCAGACACCACATTATATGGATTTAACTTTTAAGTTAATGCCCCAATTCATGTCATTCAGTTGTTGTTCTGGTTGGTACGTGGTATGGTAGCAGCTACTGGTGCTTGTGTTGTGATGTAGTGGACTAGACACAGTCTTGTGTGATCTTGTCTATTTAGTTATCTGGGAGAGTCATCTCATGGCTGTCCATACAGTACTCTCGATGGGATTTAGTGGCTTTTCTACTGATGGATGATGGCCTTGCCCCACAATTCTGTATGTGATCCTGTGATCTGTTTTTGGTACGATCGGGTTGTTCATCCATGCTGTCTATTTGGATCCAGTGGGTTGTGTTATGATCAGCGGGTTGATTAGCGGGTTGTGTAGTGATAAGCAGGTTGTGTAGGGATTAGCTGGTGATTAGCGGGTTGTGTAGGGATTAGCGGGTTGATTAGGGGGTTGTGTAGTGATTAGCGGGTGATTAGCGGGTTGTGTAGGGATTAGCGGGTTGTGTAGGGATTAGCGGATTGATTAGGGGTTAGTGTAGTGATTGGCGGGTTGTGTAGGGATTAGCCGGTTCTGTAGGGATTATCGGGTTGTGTAGGGATTAGCGGGTTGTGTAATGATTAGCGGGTTGTGTAGGGATTAGCGGGTTGTGTAGTGATTAGCGGGTTGTGTAGTGATTAGTGTGTAATGAGGTTCCGTTGGTTCCAGGGTTCTGGAGGAGGCCTCTGCCAGCCAGGCCAGCAGTAAGAAGGAGAACCGAGTGGAACAGACGGGAAAGAACCGCACCTATGACATCCGCATTGAGAACTTTGACGTGTCGTTTGGAGAGAGGTGAGTTCTCACCACAAGCCTAAGGTCAGAGGGCGTGCCGTCGTGATAGAATCCCACCTCAGCGTTCTGTTCTATTACAAAACAACCCCCTTTGATTTGTAGCACATTATTTCAGCTGTTAAACAGCTGGGAAGACATAGTGTCAGTCAATTACCCCTGTAGAAATACATCTAATAGGACTATTAAAATAAGTTGATAAAAAAAAAAAACGTGTATTGAAGTGACGTCCTGACGTCGTCCCTGTGACCTCAGGTCTCTCCTGCAGGGGGCGGAGCTGAGTCTAGCCGCCGGCCGTCGCTACGGTCTGATTGGTCGTAACGGGCTGGGGAAGACCACCCTGCTGAAGATGCTGGCAAGCCGAAGCCTCCGTGTCCCCACCCACATCTCCATCCTGCACGTGGAACAGGAAGTGGACGGAGACGAGACGCGGGCGCTGCAGAGTGTCCTGGAGAGCGACACAGTGAGGGAGGGCCTGCTGACGGAGGAGCGCCAGCTCAACGCACGCATCGCCAAAGGAAGGTCAGGTCTACCACATTCATCCATCCTTCCATCCATTAGCTATACCGCTTATCCTTTGCAGGGTCTCGCGGGGGGGCTAGAGCCGATCCCAGCCGACAAAGGGCGAGAGGCGGGGTACACATTCCACATTCCACCACATTCATATCTTTCGATATTATTATTTATTACTTAAGGAATAAGGGGGAGGTGCTGAATTACGGTACAGCTATATATTTGTGTTTGTAAAATGTTTCGGGGTTTAGAATGAGCAGGAATAACAATGGAATTATTATGTTGTGAGGTGATTTTGAGCCTTCTGATTCTGCTTGTGTTATATCCACTCTTATCGTTTGCTTATGTCAAGTTGGATTCATCCACGTTTTAAGGGAGGCATGCTGAATATGAGAAGTAAATTCAGAAAGTACACATGCTTTTTTAAGGTGTTATGTTTATTTTTTTACTTTTATTTTTATTTAAAACAAGCAGGACTAACAGAGAGTTCTACTGTGTTGTGGTCTAGATTCTGGACATCCTGTAGGAGTCACCAGTCACTTATCATTGGAATTGACCACAGCCAGCCAGTCAGTGCATTTACAGTTGTGAAGTTGTTTTTTGTTACCACACCTTGTCAGTCAATGCATTGGACTTGAAAATGCACCACCCCACTCCTAAATCTTTACTACACAATAATCAGTCAGTGTATTTACTGCTAGTTGTGAAGTGTTTTTTTTTTTCTTCAAAGCAGGCTTAATTGGTTTTATCAGACTGACCAACCAAAGCATTAGTAAGACAGATTGCCATCATAGTTGTCCTCTAGAGGGCAGTAGATCCACAATAAATTCCCTATTCCCTTTGCTGTGTCTGTAGTTGTGGTATATCCATCACTTTTAAGAAGGTTTTCTAAGTGCCTGTGTCTTATGTGTTGACTAGCACTTTGGACAAATAATACCATGAAGGAGGACAGTAGTGACAGGAGTGTTGTGTATGTTACAAGGGTTTCAGGTTGACTCCTGTCTCATCTTGATTCCTGTCAACCCTTTGCTGTCGTTGTTTAAACAGTGCTGAGGGAATGGAGGCCGTTCGCCTCTCCGAGATCTACGCCAAACTGGAAGAGATTGAAGCCGACAAGGCCCCTGCCAGGTACACCACACACTACACAACAGGTTTTTAAAAACATACGTTTAGATTACAAGGACCATTAAGCAAGAGAACTCCCTGTGTAACACCACAGAGAACTATACTGCAAAAACTGAAACAATTCACTTTAAACATTATTTGTTCCCCTCTAATCATATCAAAATAGTTTTTTCTCTCTGTCTCTCTCCCTCGTTACCTAGAGCTTCAGTCATCCTGTGTGGTCTTGGGTTCTCTCCCAAAATGCAACAGCAGACGACAAAGTAAGTGTCTGTCCCATGCTGTCATCCTCGCCAGTTTTACCGTAGACCGTGTTTAATTCGTGTACCAGGTATTTACACACACGTGTGTGTGTGCGTGTGTGTGTGTGTGCGTGCGTGCGTGCGTGTGTGTCGACAGGGAGTTCTCTGGAGGCTGGAGGATGAGGTTAGCTCTAGCCAGAGCTCTGTTTGCCAAGTGAGTTTGAGCATTGCACACATAACCTCATTCTTTTTTATTTGCTGTGTTTTGTTTAATAATTGAAAAGCATCCTGTACCAATATTAAGGCCTTTTCCGACTGCAGGAACTTTCCCCAGGAACCAGGAACTTTTCACGGTACTCCCTGTGTTCCGACCACAGGAACAAGGGTCTAAAATAAGTTCCTGGGACCAAATGACAGGAACTAAAAGTTACCTGCTCGAGAGGTTGTACTTTCCAAAGTATAGGAATCTTCAGGGTGGGGCTTGCTGCACTGAACATTTCTTATTGATCGAGGACTAGCAGTCATTTTCTTCAAACGCCATTTTTAAAAGTGCTACCGCAAACAAACACTCAATCGAATCTTCAACATGGAAAACACAGCATAATAATAATTAACGATAGATCGATGTTTTTTATTCACAATCAAAAAAGGCAGTCAAACATAATCCTTGTGCTGAGGATTGGAATGGCTAATATTGACAAACTAGCGTAGCCTACCGAGGACAACGTAATCATCTTCATATAAAGCAATAATCACTAATCGCAAACAATAACGCACAGCAGTATGGCTGTGGTGGGTGGTTAGAAATGACGTTTTAATAATCCCACACATGAAACGCAAGTTTTATGGTTACGTTAGCCAATACTCTTTTTGATGTTTATATTGCAAATCTAACCAACCACGTTATTATAGATCATCCATTATTTTTATAACAAGAAAAGAAATTGTGGGTAAAACATTTGGAGACGGCTTAGCCTTGTCTAGCCTACGCTAACGTCCTGTCTATCTATGATATAGTCATACAATCATATCCAAACTCACGTCACAATAGATAAATAGATGTTTACTACTGTTGCAGCATCACACAAATAACCACGTCGGTTTGTGTCGCGTTGTGTTAGCTGAATAATTTGCTATTCTTCTGGGGAAAGTTCCAACGGTTGAAACGCGGAGAACACAGGGCTGCAGGATCCTCAAAATAGTGTCTGAGACAAAAAGTAACTGGAACTTTTGGTGGGAAAGTGCCTTTAGTCTTTTTAATGCAGTCATAAGTATAGTAATAATAATAATTTATTTCTCTCTTCAGGCCTGACCTTCTGTTACTTGATGGTGAGTAATACCGTTGAATGTTCATTCTAATATAAAATAAGTTAAATGTCTTATTTCGGCATAGCCAAACACCTCTCCATTTTCTCTCTCTCTCTTTCTCCACCTTTCTGTTTTTACACTCCCCCCCCCCCCCCCATCTCTCTCTCTCTCTCTCTCTCTCAGAGCCCACTAACATGTTAGACGTCAGAGCCATTCTCT
>JAVQIZ010011098.1:0-12353 GCA_036023535.2 Galaxias brevipinnis | reverse complement strand
CTTGCTGGATTAATTGTGTCTCTGGCTTTAGCTCTTGCTCGTTGATCTCGTCTGTGGCTTTGCTCTCGTTAAGATCTCCCTGTACTGTTCTCCAAACCCCAGGTGATCCCAATCAGCACATTCAGACTGTCTGTCTTCATATCAATTGCCCTCTTCTTGGCCTGGCTGTATAAACTCCATTCATGACACAGTATGCTGGCAGCCTAGGCTAAACTCGAGCCCATGCACAAAGTTAACTAAATTATACGAATAGGGGTTCACAACAAAGTAACCGTTAGCAAGCGTATTGTATAGCTATGGGTGCGTTCATATTTTCAATCTGAAATGGTCAGACAGCTTTAGGCATACTAGTGACACTAGTTTTTCCATCGGCAGTTGTACAGAAATGTTTTCCTAAAAGGGGGCGTGGTCGTTTTGACAACAGGGGAGTATCGTTGGCGTGCTCTCATCTTGATTGACAGATGGGCATTTCATTATGAAAAGAGGCATTAAATAAATAAATGTGGCATTAAATAAATAAATGTGGCGTTCGGAAAAGTACCATTATGAAATAAATGTGACATTCGGAAAAGTACTATTGTGAAATAAATGAAAAGTGCCATTTGAAAATAAAACATTCATTCGTTTTTTTTATTTTGAAAATGCCAATTATTTCATAATAATCGTATTTATACATATGATTATTTATTTAATAATGGATTATTTATTTATTTATTTCTTTCTTTCTTTCTTTCTTTCTTTATTTATTTCTTTATTTATTTATTTATTTATTTATTTATTTATTTAATTTTGGCACATTTGGTATTCCATAACCTACGTCCTTGTATCCTAGTAGTCACTTTGGTCTAGAAAGAATGTGGTCGAAAAATATCACTATATCCTAATGTAAGATTTGCTTGAATAAATCTCCAATGATTATGGATTAACTATAACTTTGATGAAACAAACTATTTTATGAAAATCGATATTATGATATGTTTTTGGTTTGTTAAAGTCTTATATTTTAGTTTATGCTTTAACGACTTACCCAGGGATTGTGTATGGAAAGATTGTTAACTCAGGTAAATAGACAGAAATGCTGTTTATTTAGAACATATCAGACAATAAATAAAAAGATTATCTGGTACTTCAGTTCTGTTAATTACATTTTGTCTGTAGCTCACATCAAGCTCCACAAACATGGGTTTCTCTTAAAGGCAGATATATCTTACTTATTACTCTTTCAGTAGATTTTTTGTTGTTGCAAATACATACTTTGGTTTACTTAACAGCATTAGGAGAATGGGAATTAGAACTATAATACAGCAACTATAACAAAAGCACTGTTCTGGGTCTCCTGGTAGTAACGCCAGGGTGATGATTGGTTCCATAGGTTTGATTTGGGGCCTGAGCAGTGGCCACGTTAACTGAGATTGTTTTCAGCTTTTGGCTGCTATAGGCAGAGGCAAATAAGGTAATGTCATAAGGAATGATAAGAAACAGAAGTGTTCACCTCTGCAGCTAACAACCATGGAAGCAACGTATATTAACGCCAGCTGTATAAGGAATACAATGGAAACCTTATATCAAGGCCATACCTGGACACTGAAGATCTGTTTTTGCTAACACAACAGAATACAAGCATGACAAGATGTACTCCTAATGACTAGAGAGTACAATGCATGACGATACGGAAGCAGAAAGTATATCTCACTTTGACACCTCTTTACATTGCTACATTAATTGTTGTCCTAGTTAAAAAAAAGAAGAAGCTGCACTTGAAATAAAAGACTCTACCAAAGCATGTCTGTTAAAAGTCACATGCATAACCACTGAAACTGTTTGTTTAAATATGTTGCCATGAAAGATCCGTTGCAGTGTGGAGTTTACTGATTCCGATTTGCATGGAGTAGAGCCTAGTTTAACTTTCCTTGCTCTAATCTTCTAATCTGGGGCAATTTGTTCCTGTGCCAGATAACCCCCACAGGCAGTGAATGGGCTGCGGGAAGCTTGTGTGACTAAAGTAAGAGAAGTAATATGGTTCACCTTCTGTTTTCCTTTAAACAGCAATAACGGCGTGTTAGCCAGACGTTGTAACAGCACAGGACACGGCAGGTACCTTCAACACAAGGCTGAGAGGCCCGGGGTAGGCTGAGCTCCACTAGTGTGTCAGCAAAGCTCCATCTGGCTCGGTTTAGGATCCTTTACCAGGGAGGACTGGATAGCAGATGACTTGGGGAACAGAGAGGTGGTCGGGCATAGGGAGCCCCAGCAGAAGTGCAGCACACTGGGGCTTAGAAAGATGAACACCCAGGGGTCGATGATGGAGTTGACGGAGAGGAAGCGCAGGGCTATGAGGTCCAGCGGGTGACTCTCGATCCGCCGGCCAGTCGAGTTGATATACACTCGAATCTGAGGTGAAGAAGAAGACGGGAGGGTAGAGATGAAGCAAAGACAGGAAACAGAGTAGAGACAGAGAGAGGTCAGTGAGGTACGAAGAGATAGCAGAAAAGAAGGGAGAAAGGGGAGCAATAAAGAGAATAATTTTTCAGTCCAGAACATGTGTTGTGGCAATGTATTTCACTTGGATATTTAAAAAATGTCAGTTAAACACAAGAAATAATTGGTCAGGTATCAAAGTTCTCTATCTGTTATCTCACAAACTATTTCAGTAATTGGGTACATGGGTTAACAGCTAGCATGGTCACGTGCTGCCAAGTGACTTTAGGTAACCGCTATTGCTGCTAATTAAATAATTAGTACAAAAAGTCCTTTTGCATTTTGTTTCACAAGCTAACTGTCACAATTGTGGGGCAGGTGGGATTCAAGTGCAGTCAAAAGAACAGACAGCAGACTTGAGTCACAAAAGCAAAAACGACTGAAAAAGGAATTCCATGAAAATCTAAAACTCTAAAGGGTCGTTTTTTAAAGATACAAAACAAATGATGGAACAAATTGAAAACCGAAAATACATGTTTAAAAACATCCCAGTGTGAAAACAATGCAGTATTTAAATACATGTATAAAAACAAGTGAAACCAATCAGAGTGATTACAGACTAATTAGTTTAGGTTAGCTGCTGTGCAGTCTCCTGTGCTCCCCAGGTGAGCGGTGCAGGCGGTCGTGACAGGATCCCTTCCCCAAGGCGCAACTCCCAGAACCACAAGGCTCGTCCAGCGCAGAGGCAGATCAGAGCGAAGGACCCGTCCGCTGTCGTTGGTTGGCGCTGGGTGTTACGTCCACCATGATTGGGTGTCAGTATTGCATGTATTGTGTATGGTTGTCTTGTCTTCCCTTCTGTTTATCCTTTGCTATTCCATTCGTTCAGATCTGCCGCCCGCTTCCCATTGGTCCCACCTCCCACCCATCTCACATCATCAGCTCTTCTGTTGACGGACCAATCAGGAAGCCGTCTGTCTCAACCTTTCCGCCCGTTGTCCCCGGTAGAGCGAGTGACTCAGGCATTTGGTTGAGACGTGTTAGTTAGTTGTGGAAGTTGGGGGCGGCTCTCACTTAGACTAAGGTTTGTCCTTTTGGTGTTCTGTGTATTCCATATTCGATAGTGGATTTATTCCTGTGTGCCCCTACAGTGCATCCGGAAAGTATTCATACCCCTTCACTTTTTCCACATTTTGTTATGTTACAGCCTAATTCCAAAATGGATTAAATAAAAAAAAATTCTCAACATTCTACACACAATACCGCAAAATGACAAAGTGAAAAAGGTTTTTTAGAATTTTTTGCAAATGTATTCAAAATAAAAAAATAAAACATCCATCCCTAACGCTGAGAGTTGTTCTTCAGGTAAACAGAGCAAATGATGGAACAAAGTGAACGTGAAAAAAATGCAGTGCTTAAATACAGGAACAGAAAATAACAATAACAGTATTTACAGCCTATATGGTTTAGGTTATCTGCTGTGGAGCCCTCCTGTGCTCCCTGGGTGACCAGCACACACACAGCGGCCACAACATCCCTGCGGCCTTGACAGATGCATGTGCAGACGGGAGTTTTGTTTTTATGTCCTGTTGCCAGGGAAGATTTAATCTAACCACATTCTTGAATCTTTATTTAGTCTTTTTGCAGTAGCTAACAGGTCTTTCTGTTTCTGTCTGCTGACGGAGTATAAGCTACCAAGCACACTTGCTCTGAGAGCAGTTCAAGTTCTGTTCTGTTCACAGAGTGGCACTAGTTTGGAAGCTGTTCCTATTTGCCGTGTTAGGTTTGATTTCATTTTATATTTTCAAACATTGCATAGTCAACTAGTTATCTTAGAAGTAATACCTTGGTTATAACGGATCAATATACTTCACCATTTGGCTGCTGTGAACAAGCTGTGACCATGCTAGAAAGCAACCAACAATCAGTTCATTGAAGCTAGTTCATTACTTACTAATTACTAAATAGATACAACTGCCCTTTAAATATGTTTTCTACTGAAATGGTCAGTCTTCAGACCTTTCTTCTAGAAGTCTAGACACTAGAATTGCAGAAAGGCTCGGAGGATGTTTCAAAAGGCATAACATCTGGTGATTTTGCAGTGGAGAGATTTTACATTCATAATCTTTCCCAGAAGGGGATCTTGCTAGCATCCTCACTCTTTTGACAATATTCTAACACTAGGTTCGTTTTTCCAGCAGCAGTTACTATAAAAGGTAGGATTATTTGACACTGACCACATTGAAGTTTTTTTTTGTAATGTTAGAAGAAAAGAAAGTTTGCCTTTTAAGAACCAAATTGTTCTTTTAGGCATTTAAAGTGCATTTCACCAATATCCATCAAACTTAAAAAATAAATACATTTTATATTTAACCCAAGTAAATCTGCATAAAATACAGATAGCGACACAGGATTGATGATAGTAGATTACACCAATATATACACAAATCAATTTACAGAGAGAAACAATTTGGAGGTTCTTATGAGTGGTAAATTGGTTGTCCAGGGTTTATCCTGAGTCTACTTTGCCCGTTTTAATCTACATAACTGTAGACACTGTTAAAAGTTAATTTACAGATTGGTACTGAATCCTAACAAAACAATGTGAGATTTTCTAAATGAATGTTAGGACTTGTTAGAATGTTAGAGGATTGCTTAGCGATTGCTTACAGTCAGCATCTGGACTCTCACTATTTGTATTCTTTTATCAAAAATAATAAAGAAAACAAAAATACATTTGGATGAGGTTTCCTCCATGCTTTAAAAATTGTATATTCCAGACAAGTTTTGTAAGTTTTTTGTAAGTTGTAACTATTTTGCATGAAAATACTTTTTTACTATATGATCCCAACAGGCACAGTGTTTATGTTCAATAAATTCAAGAAAAAGTATAAGATTTAGTCAAATGAAAAATATATTCATGCTCTTGCTATTCGTTCAGCCTGTCTGCTGTCAATATCACTTGTATTTCTTTTTCTGCTTCCCTGTTTCTCTCTCAATATGGTTCTACTTGTTCTCTCGCTAACTTTCCCTCTCTTTCTCTCATTTCCGTTCATCAAAGTAGGCTGCGGTTGGGATTTCCAAATGTGACTCATAACAGCTATTCCGTATCATAGTGAGAGTGCTTAAAGCCAAGCTGGAGACAATTTCCTGAAACAAACATCATTAAGCCAATACCCTGTGGCTGGACGGAGCAGAATTCTGTTTGGAACATGATCCAATACTAACAACAAATCTAATCCGCCCAGCAGCAACAAGCTGGGTGCAACAGTGTAAAGCAACTGCCCTTGGTGTTACTTTGGATACTATTGACCAAATCCTCATCCTCCTCTCATTTGTCATATAAATAGTATACTATTATTCATTATGATAATGCTTAATATGATAATAATCAGTTCCACAAAGCTACTGCTTTTCAATCGTGTAGTTCTTTAAAATGATCTATTAAAATACACATCTCTGAATGTTGAAGACAATCACAGTTCTCTACAACATCCCCAGGTATCATCAACTTGTCCCTTTATTACTTTCTACTGGCAGCATACTTGCTTAGGATTAGATTATTTTTCTAACTGAAACATTATTAATATTCTTTACAGAGTAGCTCTCCTTCCCAAAACAGACTAGATGTTTAGGGTTGCACATTCTCCTTACAAAACTCTGCAGAAAACACACAGCACTGTTGGAGGCATTCACTAAGTACAGTACGCACTGAGATATCCCATAACAACAGAGGCTACTTAAATACAGTGTTTGATACCTATTGCTTTGGAATGTGTTCTACGATTTGCTCTATACAAAGAGATGAAGTGGCTGACAGGTCCTGAGGAACCTTTAATAGCCTACTGGTAATCCGTCCTGGGTCAAGATGAAATACGGTTCTTCTGAGATAGCGGGCTAGTACCACAGACCTCCATCAAACAATAAGACTATTTATCATCTAAAAATTAATGAATGGGGTTTTCCCTGTCCTTTAGTATGTTAGCTTTTTGTGCATGTAAAAGGTCTGAAAAGTTACAAAGGCCATAGTCCATGCCAAAGGGAGCTACTCTCTCTCACAGAAAACAATGCTCCTGAACTGCCTGAAACGCCTCGTTTGTAGTTCGGCGTTTTCTTCCGTAACTTATCTACCTCACTAAGTCACACATTTGAATAATGTTTGGCACGCCCTCAAATAGAGCCAGTCAGAGCGGAGTCCGGGTGGTTTCGCCATGTCGAGAAAATGGGCTGTGTTCGGAATCGCCTACTATGCATACTTAACATACTCAATTTGACCGAAAATGAGTAGGCAGTATGCCAACAATACAATGTGAAATTTGAGTATGGAAAAGGTTCCCGGATGACATTCTCAAATTTGGGGAAATGTTGAATACCCAAGAGAGGTTACTTCATGCTTCACGCCCCAAAATGCAATTCGGCAATTTCCGTCTAGCTTTGACAGCATTACAAAAAGGCGTGGTTTTGGTCACATGTTCCAGTTAAGTATACACTAACAATATAATCGAATCTTTGAAAAAAAAAAGGAGTACTTTAGATTTCGGTTTAAGTAGTCAGTATGCAGTATGTACTCATTGTGTATGTAGTAGATAGTATTTAAGTCAGTGGTTTCGAACACAGCCATGCTGTTATTGCGCGAAGGCAAAGTTCCTTTGTTTGGCCAGCTGACCAATCATAGCAGACTGGGCTCATCAGGAGGGCGGCCTTAAAGAGACAGGAGCTAAAACAGAGCGTTGAAGGCAGAGGGTGAATAGAGGTGCTGCATAAACAGGGCTCAACATTAGTTTTTTTTTTTACTTGCCCGGTCGGGCAAATGGATCAGAAATCTGCTTGCCTAATGTCAATTTTTACTTGCCCCAACACAAATAGTTTTATTCATTAGCGGTTATCAAATAACAAAGACTATAGTTCATTTTCATGATCTTTAATCATTTAAGAAAATACAGATGCAAATACAAATCTGTGAATGAATCTTAATAGAATTCCCTGTCTGCCACTAACCACATTTAATCAAAATTTATTCAGCCACCTTTGTTTATCAATCATATGATCACATATTAATTGAATGGTACTGAAGTTGACTAGGCCTAAGCCCACCCCCAGCAAAACATTGACAGCTACACATCACCATCTTGTCAATTCTGGAATTTTGAGAATTGGCACGTTCCAATATTCTCAGATGCAAGGGGCTGTGTTCCAGAGAACAACAACGTCCTTTATGATACTACGTCGACAACTTTTGAATTTTATTAAATATATTTTATTTTGATCGGGCTAGTGAGTTGCTAGACATACTTGCCCGATGTGGCATTTTACTTACCCCGGGCTAGTGGGCAAGCCTTATTGTTGAGCCCTGCAGGCAGTTTTAGAAAAATTAATTGTTTTTTCAACATTAAAACACGTAAACCTATTGTAGCAGAGCTCCTAAATAAAGGTATGAACCTGAAAATGTGCATAATAGGACCCCTTTAAACTGACATGAATTTGTTTTTCTTTGTTGCTTTCTCCTTTGTTTCATGCTAAATAAACCGATCCCAGAAACCTTATAGCTCATGTTGGTTTGTTGTACAAATTGGTAGAAGGTAAGAAATTACTATTAAAACTCAATAAACCAAGCCCTCTTCATTGTCCCCCCCCCCCCACCCCCCCTCTCTCTGTCTCTCTCTCCAAAGCCCATCCCTCTAAACGTTGTTCACACAGGCACACTGATGTGAGTGAACAAAACAGAAGCATGTGTCAGAACTGCCGTGAACCCCTTTTCCCTATCTTCCTCGTCTTAGTCAGCTTTGCAGCGTGAGCAGCTGCTAAAAGAGGTGGAATTTGACATTTCACAGCGTTTGTGAACAACATTAGCGTTGTAGTTCACTAACACACTGCCGGTGCCAGTTCATTCTCAAAAGCATGTTTGCAGACAGTTTACAGTGGCTCAGACATTTTAGACGCACAACACTCTGTGCCACTCATAAAGTTGAGCTTTTTTTCTTGGAATCTTTTATTTTTTGATAACTGCTAGGATTAAGTGAATAACTGTACAACATTTTTTTAAGTGCAGCTTTAACCTTGGTGTTATGTTTCGATGTTAAACCAATGAATAGTGATTCGGTTAGGTTTAGGGTTAGTGTGTACGTGTGTGAGTGTGTGCGTGTGTGTGTGTGTGTATGTATGTGTGGGTGTGTTAGTGTGTGTGTGTGTGAGTGAGTGAGTGAGTGAGTGTGTGTGTGTGTGTGTGTGTTGACTGTGTGTATGTATGTGTGTGTGTGTGTGTATGTGTGTGTGTGTAAAAAAGAGAGAGTGAGAGAAAAACAAAGTGTCCCTCTTATTTATGCAAGCTGCAAGTTCATAAAGGCCTATTCTTCTTTGTGGCCAAAGCTGAAGCATCAAAATGGGGTGCAAAGTGCTTATAGAAATAAACAAAAACATCAAGATGTTAATATTCTGTATACAAGTTCATGACCCCAAATTAGGCAAAGTCACCTGGCCTCAGGCTAAAACAAGTATGTTAACCAGCCTTTTATAAACACCCACATTTGGCCAAATTTGTCCCAACATAACACAAGGCTTAAGTTAATGTATTTCCAAACAGCATTTTGACCTAGAGACCAAGTCAACTAAATTCCGTAGCCTTTTACAATTGGTCAGCTTGGTCTGCTATCATTACTAAATCAACTTTAAACTAAGAGGTTTCTTAGAAAATATCAATAGGACAAGAACTACTGCACATGCATGTAATGAAGGTTTACTTTAGTACTGTTATGGGAATGTCCTACATAGTCATATAAGTGTTTAATATTAATATCATTTAATAATAGTCACAGATGATTTACGGCAAAGAACGAAATTATATCTATTGTATTCACTACAACTTCCACACAGACCTTTTCAATTATTCATGTCATCAGCAGTTCGACTACTGTGCTGAAGGTCCCTGCGGAAAAGAAGAGGAAAGGGCTGTGCAGGAAAACATCCCCCCATGTCCCCTCCACATCCTCTCCTCCTTTACCGAGACACACACCAACGCCAGGGATCAAATATCATCATCATCCTCATCATTATCCTCTCCTCCTTTACCGAGACACACACCAACACCAGGGATCAAATACCATCATCATCATCCTCCTGCTCATCATCATCCTCTCCTTTACCGAGACACACACCAACACCAGGGATCAAATATCATCATCATCATCCCCAGGCTCAAAAATTTCATCATCAGAATAATGCAATGTGATCTGTTGAGTCTACTATTTCTGATGATGTCCCATATCCTATGAATAAAAACCTAGGTGTCAAATAACACCAGACCAACTCTGTGAAACCCGGAGCTGACAGACATGCACTCCAAACCTCATGGCAATAAGGTCTAAAAACCAAAAATTTTGATTGATCATTAATATGCCAGAAATATATATATTAAACAAAACGCTGAGTGTTGAGTGCATAGGCACTGAATCTGGCGTTCAGACATTTTGAGTGAATGTTTCACTATGGAAGCCATATTGAACCATAAATAAAAAGAGTTAAACAATATTAACCAACTAATAACCTTTTCCAATCTTTTGTCGCACTTTTGACATAATGTGTTTGGGTGAAATACAACGTAGGGTTTTCAGAGTACTTTCCTAATACGGATCTTAAAGAAATTTTGTTTTTTTACTAAATTCTATTTTGCCTCAGGGACTTGTCTGGGCTGTTACTACACTGGTGAATGTCACAATTGGCATACTTTTGATAACTCACTCTGGCCATTTCTAAATGTTTGCCCTTGGTGCCACTTTTGATACTGTTAAACCAACATGTTAATTAAACATTATTGAAATGATTTGTGTGAAACAGGCTCTTTGCTTTTTTGATTTCCCTTGATGTATCAGCAACTTACTGAAAATGTATTTCCGAGATTAGAAATTCAGGGGTCTAGTCTGGTCAGTAGAAGTTCTTTTATTTTGTACCTGTTGCAAAGCGCGACTGAAAGGCTTTTAACCAGAAAGAAAAGAGAGCTAATAACCTGTATTGACCTGCATTGTGATTGATCCAGATCCTGATTTGTTTCCTCTATTTGAAACCGGTTTTACGTGTTTGTAGAATTGATAATACAGTAATCAAACATGTAAAAAATCTAATTCACAAAGCTTTATGAATGTACTCCATACATATAATGTTTGCAAATCTAAATAAGACATTACAAGCTACTTCAATAGTTTTAGTCTATTATTTCTTATTCAAACAATACGAAAACCTTTGCCATAGTTATATTACCACATCAGTGCTTTTGGAATAAGCATTTGGAACAAGAATGTGGTAAAAAAAATAAAAGTATTAAATAAAGAAACTGATTATTCAATTCAATCCTGCACATTGTTTTTACCCTGCACTGGTATTGATAAAGTGTTACATTCTTTTATTTCCTCACTTTATTCTTGTCTTAAGAAAGAATACAATTTGTCTCGTCTTACTATTTGAAGCTAGAGCTAAATGCTGCTTGACTTGAGAAGAACAAAAATGGAGAAAATATGACACTCCTCCTGACATCTCTGCACTGGCTCCCTCCCTGTGGGTAGTAGAATTTGAAGTCAAATAGTTTGGATGATTCACAGAGTTAGATTTGGTCTAGTAGGTAATCGAGCATATCGCAGAACTTGTCGACATAAGCTTAACCTTACTATCAACAGAATAAGCTTTGGTAAATGTTCCACGGTCAAGCTTAAAAATCGGTTATTTGCCACAAGTTTTGGCCACATGTTTATTTTGTAGGCCTACCACCAATGTTAGGGACAATGATATATTAAAAACAATGTATAACTAGAAATGCATTTCCCTGCGCAAATGCGATGTGATGCATCGCAGTTATTAGACTGACCGCCTGCGCGCTGAACCTACCCCTGCAGCACAAGCGGACTGCGGTCCAAACCCTATCAACGCCCACAGTTTCGACCCAATCGATTCCCATTACAGTGCCCACATGTCTTGGGTATTGCAGTCCGTTGTGCTTACATACAGCTAAGTTATCGGTTCACATGTTATATTTTAAATTATTATTTTTAATTGGCTTTTGGCCCCATTGAAATGAATGGCGAGAGAGATATTACGGTCATATACCGCCATCTAGCGTTGATGTTATGTTGTTACGTTTGTACTGACTGTCTTGGTTAGGCTATTACATTGAGCACCAGTTGGAAACTGCATCAGTGACTCCCTCTCGTTATTTGACATCGAAACATGGTGTCTGAAGTGGGAAAGCTAAATCATAAATAACAGAAAGTTCAGGACATCTGCCTGTGAGTATGTAATAACGGCGTCACCATATCGCTAATTATTCCATAGTGGGTTTGCTAGTTTCAACTCAGCATTAGCCATGGATAGACGCTTCCCCCTCCTGCTGTATTGACCGAGAGTTGCATAGTGTGTTTAATCTGCACGAATGAATGCGCCTGTTAGTGTACGACGGCACAGCATTGTTTTTTTGGAATTTTTGGCAAAATGTCAGTTCGAATGCCACAGACTCGGTGTTAATTTTGACAAGCATTTTTCATTTTGTTTTCGCTTTCGCTCTTACTGAAATTTGTAGTTGCGTTTAAATCAAATTTTGGTCATTTCATTTTGTTTCGTTATAGTTAAGATTTAGTCAGTGTTAGTAAGTTTTTGTTTTAGTCAAATCTTTGTCAATGTTTTAGTCCTGACTCCTAGGGGGAATTAACATAAATGGCTCTGGTTTATATGCACACTTCTACACATATTTAAGCAACCACTTGAACAGTAGGCTAAACGCAGCGCCCGGCCTACGCAACAAGAAGGCAGTGGCTGATGTTAACCGTAACTAGCTTATGCAATACAGTCTAGCTAAACTGAATGATGAAGTTAGCAGCACCACTCTGAGGTGAGTGTCACTGCTTCCAAAGCGAGAGCAGGCACTATGACAAGTAACGTTAAGTTTTCCTAATGCT
>JAVQIZ010011097.1:0-12136 GCA_036023535.2 Galaxias brevipinnis | reverse complement strand
GTACATTGATCCGTTAAAGTAGGGGTGGGGTGGGTTGTGGGCATCTCCCCCTGTCAGATGAAGACAAAGGTTGATCTTTGAAAGGGTGTGTGTGTGTGGGTGTGTGGGTGTGTGTGTGTGTGTGTATGTGTGGGTGTGTGTGTGTGAGTGTGTGTGTGTGTCTGTGTGTGTGTGTGTGTGTGTGTGTATGTGTGTGTGTGTGGGTGTGTGTGTGTGTCTACAGAAAGTAAGATAGTAGGTCCCTTTCTATTAGCGTCGGTTCCTACAAGCCGTCGTCCAACCACCATTTGGCTTCCTTCCTACGTGAAAACAAATAAAACCATAAGACAGGCTTTGTTTCACACGTATATATACCACAATCACCATCCTCAATGTCTCTCCAGCCTATTAGTTCTTCCTCTGCCTGTTTCCATATTCATATTCGTACATTTGAGAATTCAGTGCTTTATTAATGTAAACTGGATACGTTGTTTCGTTTGTGGCACTTACATTCTTGAAATAATATATATTAAAAATAAGTAAATACATATTTACACTGTGTGTGGGCAAGGTCTGTACTGTATGTACAGTATAGGCTGTGGTTTCGTTTTGCTTGTGTGAGAGCAGGTTTTGCGTGTGCTTAGCCTACCTAAGAAAGAGTTGGCAGACAGTTGGAGTCTGTGTGGTTCCCCTTCACTCTCTGAGGATCAAAGAGGAGCGGGTCTCTGTGGGGGGAGAAGAGGCTTCAGAGTCAGCCGCTATGGGAGGTCTCACTGGCAGATAAAAGGCCGTCTCATCAGGAAAAATTGGAGGAAGCATTTCTTTTCTCCGCAGAGGAAGATATCCCTTTGAAAAGTTACGGTCTGAGAGTAACGGGAGTGTTGAATTGATCACGGAAATCCTAAACTCAGTTTTCAGTGTAAGAGGTGCTGTGAGGGATGGGAGAGTTAGGAGGACAGCCGCACATCAGTGTGACATCCTCAGCCCAACTTAAGGAACAACTTAAGGAACAATATCTCCACGGTTTGGGAACAGTTACCGACACCATGTTTGATGAATCATGGACATAACGGGCAGTGAGTCATACATAGTGAACCTTGCAACCTTATCCTCCAGACCTAGATGTTACCAGTCCCCAATCAGAGCTGAGCTCAAACGTAAAGTACAATTGAGAGAACTGGTCAATGAGCGCTGCGTTCAATAGGAATTAAAGAAGGAAACCAATACTCAGTGTCACCATCAATCACTTGTTTACCTGCCAACATGTCACGGTCCATCAACTCATCGGTGAACGGGATGACCCCCAGCTAGCAGCTAATCTGCTTAGCCTCTTGACCCCACGCAAGCTCAAGAAGAACGCCACGTCCCAGCGGAGTCTAGTTCATCTCAAGGTTTCCGTTTTGACTAACAAAGGAGTGGCCTCTAAGTTGTATTGAGCTGGAACTTAATTAGCCTTCGCTTTAGGTTGGGTTCACATTAGGGTGATATAACGGACATTTTGCGTTTAGGACATTTTGCGTCAGATAGATGGTATATCCCGTACATGCTGCATAATCATCGTGTATGCTTTGTTATAGATTTGAAATCAGAATTTAAGCTTTATCAAGAGAACCATACCTCCGAGAATGACAGAGTGGGGTTGAGTCACAGTTCAGGAAAAGATTACCCGGCTTAAAGTCAGCCATACAAATCAAGTTGTGAATCCACTGTAGTCAAACTTTTGACTCCGTTCTGCAGTCACTGTAGAAAAGAGTTGCTGACAGAATTGATGGAAATGTCAGCCATTGATTTGGCACAGTGAGAAAGTAGAGACCATTCATTTCCAACTCCAAATGAATCCCACAATGCATTTGCTTCGGCGCTTTATGGAAGGCGTGGAATGAAATCGTTTTGGTGGGAACGAACGATCATCTTTCCGATTTGTTCAGATAAACAACTGCATCTCTCTTTGCTGACAGCAACAAAATTGTTTCCACAATCTCTCATCTCGGAAGGAAGCATATCTAAACACATCCTAACAGTAGCCGAAAGACCGAAAACTTTCTCCCCCCATTAAATCCACCAAGCCATGTCAAACCCAGAGTGACAGCATGCGCAATGAAATGCATATTTAAATGATTAATAAAGATCACTTTTAAGGGTCCCTCCAATTAATAAAAGATGTGCTTGTTCTACCCCCCCCGCCACTCTCCTCTCCGCCCCTTCGCCTTCCCTAAACCCCCCCAGCCTCTGTTCCCCTCCGGTGCGTGAAAGTGTCTTGCTATTCCCTTTGGGGACCAGTCTGCTAGGGCTGGTTTTGTCGGCGGCGCTAGCCATGCGGCACCACGGTTGGGACTTGCGAAGGGGGAGTGGGGGGGGGGGTAAGACAGAGAGAAGAGAGATGGGATGGGGAGAAGGGAAGGGGGGCAAAGGGGTAGGTGGGGGGGGGGGCCCTGTCTGTCATGCTAGCTAATGACTGTCCGACGGCATCTGGCCGCTGTGTACACAAACAGCTCATTAAAGAGTCCCTCTACCCTGCTCCCCTAGAGGGGATGGATGGAGGGAGAAGTAAGTAGGAGGAAAGGAGGGAGGAAAAGAGGTATTATGAGAGGCTTCTTGAACAGCAACGACAGCACTGTCGGTTCAGCCGCGTTACCTAATATGGTGTGAAATTGTTTTATTGACTTTTGAGTCTTCACATGTATTACCGGTGTCTGCCCATAATGACATCGCTTCTCTTTGCTTGTTGTTCGAGGTGTCTCTCGCAGACCCGTTTGTTGCTGAGCCAGACGCACTTGAACTTGATTGGAAGGCGCAGGAGGATAGGAGCGACGGGGTCCGGGGGGGGGGGGGGCATATGGGAGGCAGGAGCGAACGGATGACCGGGGGGGACGTGTGAGGGCGACGGATGGACAGAGAACAGATGGAAAACGGAGAATGAGGAGCACAGGAGACAGCGATTGCGGGGAAGGAGAAGTGGGACTTGAGACGAGTGAAAAGCGCGGCCCTAACGGCCCACGTCTGAAAGGCCGGACGCTGGACGCTGCCATTGTTCTCTGACGGACGACATCCGGCAGACTGCCAACTGACTGACCGTCCCTCGGCACAATGGAGTCACGTTATGGTTTGTTTCCTTTTGGGAGAAATACAGTAAAAGACAGACATAAATAAATAAAAAAAACAGCAACCTGACTGACTCTTCTGTAAAATAAAAAGATCAGCAACATGAGGGAAACAGAGTCTAAAAGCATCGAAGCGAAGAGAGAGAGAGAGAGAGAGAGAGAGAGAGAGAGAGAGAAAGAGAGAGAGAGAGAGAGAGAGCGAGAGCGGACTCCTTTAAAAAGGACAGGGTGCTGCGAGGATGAGCGATGGTGATGAATGAGAGGGGTGCCTCACACACACACACACGCGGCCAAACAGGACAGGATGAAGAAGCACAGCGGAGCTGATGAGTGTCATCTTGACCCGGGCCTCGGTGTGAAAAGGTTAAAGGTTAAGTGCACTGGATGTGTCACGCTGGGGTGACCAGAGGTCTCCACCAAGGCTTTCAATTCAGCCCACTCTCAGTCAGGGTTAGAGGACTCCTGAACACCCAAAGTCTCAGTGTCCCCTTTTCACAATTCTTTATTTGTTAGGCTGTGGTCTTCATATTTATTTGAAAGGCCCGTTGAACAAAGGCAGGAATATACAAAAACTATTTAGAAGGTTCCTTGTTCACACAGTTGCTTTTATTCCGTCTTAACTAAACATATATACGCCGTACAGTAGGAGGTCAACTTTAAAGAGAGTGCTTTGTGCTCCATGTTTTTGATGTACAATAGGCTGTCAATAATCTCTTTCAACTCATGAAAGGCCTACTGATAAAGGTCAAAGGAGCTAGGAGGAAAGGTCATCCATCTCCCCTGTGGCTTGCTTTTTCATCTCCTGCGTCATTTTGCCCTCTGCCATTCTCTTCATCCCACCGTCCGTTCACCCAGCTGATCTCCATGGAAATATCACTATTTTCCCTCCGCTCTCTGGGGGTCTTCCAGCCTCCTGCCGACTGCCAGTCTATCGGCCTGGCCTTCTGTCTGTCTGCCCCGAGGTAGCCAGCGGACTCTTTCATCCTGCCTCCCTCGCTCTCAGTCCACAGTGTCTCGCTGGCCGACGGTCCCGTCTCACGTCCCCCCCGGTTCTCTCCAGGGTGTCTCAGATCCCCCCTCTCTGCTGAATGGGAGACAGCATGGCCCTCTCAGGAGGCTGGGGCTTCACTCTGCCTGACTGCCTTTTCCCCTCCTCCACGCCTCCTCCGCGCCTCCTCCCTGCTCCACCTTCTCCACAACCCGTCCTTTCTCCTCTGTCCCACTCACTCTCTCTTTCATCCCTACTTCTCAGTACCCCACCCCCCAACCCCTCCCATTGTCTGTGGTCAGACTCACTAAGTGACATGAATTATTCAGACTTGACTGATAGTCAGGGCGGTTTCCTCGGTGGCTCTTAAAGACCCCGGTCGGTGCCACCTCCAGCCGGCCCCTCCTCATGACAAATGAACAATGACCGCGTTCCGCGACGCACCGCCAGGCGCTGCGCTCGCCTCTCCTCGCCTAATGAACAGCGCAGCAACAATAACACAGATGAATGGCTCAAAGGTGGACGGAGCCATTTATAACCCTGAGGGAGCACCACAGCGGTCCAGTGTGGGGGGTGATTAGATGATGCTACACTGGATTAGCAGGCCGCTTGGAGGAGGACGGACAGAGGGGCCAGACACACAGGAGTTCTGAGGAATAGTCGGCGTGATCGATAGGCGGTCAGAGGATTAGCCCAACAGAGAGGAGAGGAGACGGACGCGAGCGCTCGCTAAGTTAGAGAATGATTGAGCGTCCGTCATCTTCCAAGAGATGGCGGAAGGTGGCAGACAGGGAATGCAGACAAATTGAAGACGCAGAAAACCAAATAATTAATATAGTCACAAAACAAAAGGAAGGCCCTTTTATGTAATGGGTAAGGCAAAGTATTGCAACAACATCCGTAGTACACTGTAATAATCATTTATTTACCATGATGCTGGCTCAGGGCGGAACATCAATAAGCCAGATGAAGGCGGAGCGGGAGATAATATGAAGTAAACACGGCCTCTCACACTCTCCTCATGCACCTTTGTTTGGAGGAACCCGTGGCATTTCGTTCCATCAATACCGCCCTGCTTGCATCAGCCGGCCGTGAAGAAACGTTGTCAAAATCCATTACAGACGCATGCATGATATTTCATATCAATTTAATGTGCCCATATCTCTGTTAGATGAATGGAATAACTGAAACAGCTGCTCTTCAGATCAAATACACTTTTTTTCCGGGGAATACAAATATTACATCTCAGCCATTCACTCCCATTGTTGGAATTGTACCAAACTGCGGTCCTTTTAAAATGGCTAAATTGCAGGTGTGGAGTCAAAAGGAAATGAGAGCATTTTTCATTTGCATAAAAGCTTTTTTTTTCTGAGAGACAGCGAGAAACTGGTAAGTGTTCGCAACCCATTCTGACTTTGATAGGCTTTGGTTTTTTTGTCACTATTCCAAACATTTGTAGCAACTCTGTCTAGCAATTTTCCCCGATCAGCCGTCTAACAGAGTAAAAGCTCCCAGGGCTGTGCAGCCTTTCTACTGGTGGTTTTGTCCTTGGATAGTGTGTGTGTGTGTGTGACATGCCTACCATGCGCTCTTAGCTGGCACTGCACGCCTCTGACTGAGTCATCCAGGACCCGCTGTTCTCCTTCACACACACACACACACACACACACACACACACACTTCCAACACAGGCATTTGCACCAAACACTCATACAACCCTAACACACACACACGAACACACACACACACACACATACTTGCACCAAACACTCACACAACCCGAACACACACAGACACACACACACACACAGACATATACACACACACACACACCACATCATTACCGCTCTCCACCACAGCCCACGCCTCGTCCTGGTCTCTGTCTGTCTGTCAGAAGGTAGAATCAGAGTGTGGTATTTCAGTGATGCCGGGGCTTTGACAGCTCACACAGACACTGAGCGGCGCTCCCTGCCTCTGAAGTATTTCTGGGTTAGTCACCGGTTGATCTCGCTGCACCATCTTTTCTTTCCAGAGAGCACGCACTTCACACGCTGCTAGCGAGGCTTCCCTCAAAGCTACCGCTGCCGCTCCCCACAGGCCCAAAGAAAGAGCCCCAACTAGTTGGAGATTCAGCTCCTATAACCCGGAGGCCGGTTGGGAATCAAAGTTGAGCCGCTGCACGTTGGACGGACACTCCGCTCCTCCTTTGTCGCGCCCACAGTCACACCGTCTAGCACGTTCAAAGAGTCAAAGTCAAATCGGGAGTCACATTTGGAGGTAGTAGCTTGGCGGTGTTGTTCAGTTCAGAGTAAACCCACCGGACATGGGCTCTAATAAGTGTTGGGGATCGTGGATATGATCGATGGAGCACTCCAACATACGTCCCCCTCAATCCATGAGGTGCTGTGCACTAAACATGATCCATTATGGAAAAGTAGGGACTAGCACCGAGGCCCACTTTACAGACACAGACACTAGGGACAGATGTATCATACCCAGACAGGCTTCTAGGGCATTATAAATCACATTTTCCAAACATGGTGGCTTCTCCCCGTGTTGTTTGTCTTATTATAAGAGTTTTTTGTTTTGTTTGAAACAATGGGAGGTTTTATATTTTTAGTCATGGTTCTATTCGTTCCATTTGTTCGGTCATATGGTCAGTTCGCTCTCAACATGGCCGTTGGCAGGCGAAACAATGGCACGGGCAGATGAGTGCATTTGTTAAATGAACTGGCCGAGACACTTTCCAGACATAAATAGCCTCCCCGGGGGGGGGGGGCATGCAGCCCCTGGGATGTTTCTGGCAGAGTTCGCGACCCGCAAGTCACCCAATGAATTAAGGTCCTGCATAAATGAGATTCGTATGTCCGCGCTCAGGCACGATATGGAGACTGTTGCACTTCACCAAATTAAACTGCTACGAGAGTGTGTCTGTGTGTGTGTGTGTGTGTGTGTGTGTGGCGTGTCCCAGGACATATAGAGATGAGATGGGCTACCTGGCAGGTTGGAGTGGGGAACATCTGTCAGTGTTTATCCTAATGTGCCCCAGCGGAGGAGCCATGGCATCTGCCACCAGGACGAGGGAAAGAACCCTTTCGCCTTTCCACCACACTCCGTGCTGGGAGCTGACAAAAGCCCTTCGCAAACTCAATGCGGTAAAATAGGTTGCATTTCGTGAAACCTTTCTCTTCAGGTGTTTCAATGTGACTTTTCCCAACAGGAAGAGCTGGTAATTATCAGTGAAGTGCATAGTTTTGCTATAATTAACATACCTTAACTAAGACGGCAGACGAATGGCTATTACAAATTACATAGTCCTCAAACTTGTTGACTAACGACTGCAAGGCCAAACAAGGGAATGGCATTATGCAAATGTGAAACCGCCCGCGTTCCCGCAGAGCTAAATGTTGACAGAGATGCCTATCTCCGGGAAAATAATAAGTCTCCCATTCGGCTCCCGCATTTACCCTGCCGTCCTCCCATCAGGCCTAGGAGACAGTGCTGTATAATTAACAAACCTTAGCGGGAGAAAATACATTACCGGGGAACCGTTCCACGCTCAAGTCCACGGCCCTCCTCGCTCCCCATTACGGAACCTGATCACAGTGAAATTACAATTCATCACAGAAGCCTTCTTCCAATGCCTTCACAAGTAACCAGAGCTTTCCATGCAGGAGGAGTTGTAACAATTACAGGACGCCTCCTCCAGGCAGTGCAGAGATGGCCGGTTGTGTGTCGTTCTCTCTCTCCACCGGTGACGGCTCAGGTTGCTAATGGTTTTTACTGGCGGATGTATAAGGCGTTGGGGGGTGTGAGGGGCGGGGGGGTTGGGTGGGCTGACTTCAGAGTAGTGGCACGGTCGGAACATTAATATTTACCAGCCTGGTGGGGGTCAAAGCCTGAATGGATCCAGCCTTCGTCAATAAAACATGTCACCTCCACAGGCTTGTTCCCACTCTCCTGCTCCCCCACATCGCCCCACCGCCTTAATCTCTAGGCCCATTTTATGAATGTCATCCACCGAGGGCGAGACTCGCAGTGACTGTGCCAGTTTAATAGGAATGGGGTAATCTAGTCTAAGTATTTTTCCGACTCGGAGCATGGGATAAATCAAAAGAGTTATGGTTTGTGGGATGTAATACATAGATAGACTACAAACAGTCTCCTTTGGATGGGAGTGCACATGCTTTGGAGTTAAATAATACAGGCTTCATTACTTCAAGGTCAGAAACGAGTTTGAGATACAGAGGTTGGGCTGCGGGTGTATTGAAAAGCAGAGGCAATGTATTGAATTTCAACAAAGGTGAGCTGAATTATTTTCGGTTGGCGGGGGTTGGATAGGTTCCTCAATGCCTATCGATGTCCTGAAAACCAAAGTTTGGACAGCACAACCTTCGATACTCAGTCTGACTAGGAGGAAACCCTGAGCACAAACATTACCAACTGCAATTCATTCTGATTCTGTGTACATAAATAAACTCTCGGCCTACTAGTAGCACACTAATTATTATTAGTAAGTTACTAATTATTAAGTATTGATCCTTGGCACTAAGGTAAGCATAGGGAAGAGAGAGAGCAACCTTTCCAGAAATGACAGACGAGAGAAGACAAAAGCCAGGAGGTAGAGAAAAAGAGATAGCTTTACTATAAAGAAGGCGTCTCTAGCAGGAGTTGCAACATGTCATCATACACGCATCCACGGGGAATATATTAATATGCCTTTTCTGTTGATTAGATGTACCTTACAAAAGCTGTTATTTTGCGTGTAGAAGCAAGACGTTGAGGGCTGATTTCATACACAGTAAAAGCAAGATACTTCAATGAAAATGAACACCCGAACAGCATGGAAAAAGACTAACTGTAAAACCCATATAAGCTCCAATTTTAAACACGCACGTGTACCTTAAAAACCCTACATTTTGCAGCATTTATATCAATTCATATTCAAATCAATCTCACATTTTCCTTGTTTTGCTAAAGGCGTGAGGGACAAAGTTAAGAGACGATACACACATTGAAAACAGAATGGAGACACCTTGCTCCACACATATTTGGATGCGCACAAGCAAACAAAGACACATTAAAAAGCACTGTGTACCCGCGAGTATGCATAATCCTCTTATCGTGATTAATAGCCAGTTCACTACTTTCCCCACACAGAAACCACATGGCGAAAGGTCAAAGGCCATAAGGAAAACAGGGCTGGATCTCAAAAGGTCCACGGCAAACGTTCGGACCGGTGTTAAGGTGTAGTCCACCTGAAGAACATTCCGCAGGTCATGGGGTTGCCTGACATTTGTGAGTGGACTGTTTTGTCTCGTTTATTTTTCAGTTGTTGGTTTGCACACAGCATAGCTAGATAGAAGAACGGACACTTTGCTGTGTTGTGTCACTGGCACTCCTCCCCAGCACCTGTGTCCTTGTGTTAGTCAGACATTTATGTTTGGTGCAAGAATAACTAACCCGAAGTCACAGACACTCGACAAAAAAATTACAACACTCGAAAAAACTTCAATGATTTCCCCTCAAGAGGATATTGCTTTGATGTTCTTGAGGGGAAAAAACATTGGGGAAATCCATTTATGAGAGAAGGTAGGCGACAATGTGTCACTTTGATTAACATCAGATTCAGGGTTCCCTTTCAAAATGGCCGCCTCTCAGGAATTGTACCAGCAGGCGCATTGGGTGAAAGGCATGTTGGGAGTATGAGTCAGTGCGGCCTCGAGGGATTTTAAGAAAAGACAGTACCACTGAACACTGTAAGGGGAATACCTCATACCTAGGCGAATGCAATTCTTTTCTAACGCTTTCAACAGGTATGCGCAGAATGCTACAACAGTATATTTTAGGAGCACTTACGTATTATTTACATCATAGAGAATCTAATCGTATATCTCTTTCACAACATATATTCCAAACCATGACCAAGCAGGAGATTGAGAGACTAGCCACATCCCAAACAGTAGATTACAGACAATGTCAAAGCAAGGGGAAACATGACGTGAGAAAATCTTGTACATCTTCAGAGTGCAAATATTATTGAAAGCTACATAAGAGAAGTGCACTACACCGTCCTTTATTTAACCTTTGGGTGCACCTATCACGTTTCATGGTGGGAGTTGATTTGTGGTTGTTTTTTTCAATATTCTGATCAAGCATCTAGTTTGATTGGAGGGAATCCACTGTTCCATTAACGTTTCCCTTTGGTAGAACCTTGGGAAGTATCTCACAGAGCTGGTGAACAGGCACTCATCAGCATCAGCTAGTGTTATCATCTATAGAATCCTATATGTCTTAAGGGTTCTGTGTTCACTGCATACATTGTGTTTTTAGTCTTATTTTTTAAACGTATGAGTGGAAGGAGGAAAAATAAATCAAATACAGTATGTTGTCCATTACCTTGTGATAAGTGCCTGTTTAACTCATTAAAAAAGGATTTTACACAGTCAATGTTTGACAAAAGGTAATTAACCCCTTGGAAAATAATATTACCAAATTAAATACATGGTTCCTCAGCATGTACTGCATGCTAACTAGTACCTCTCTGTGTGGTGTGAAAGTTAAAGGAAATCAATTCTAATACGAACATGGGATAACATTAATACAATATGAACACCAGAAGAGCAGCACAATGGACAAAGAAACATTACACTTTTAATGAGCAGTGACAGTAAGTTTGTTAGTTTACAGAAGACACTTGCCACACAAATGCAATGTAGACTCGAATGTGTTTGGTATATATAATCTACAATAACATATTTAGATAAGCTTTTTCTATTGTGGCTGTATACTTCATACGTGATATAACCAAATCCGTTGGCCAGAACATTGAATATGCAACAATTATTGAACAAAGAACAAATATATTAATACTATCCACATAATGTAATACATAGGAATATAAAATAAATATCTAAAGTACAATGAGACCTCCCACTGCTAACTGTCTGTTGTTATGATCAATTTGATTACTTAGCATTAGTTGCAGTTAAGTCTGTCGTGAGTAGGAATGCTAAGTTGTTGACGCTAAAACATCAATTAGCAACAGTCAGACAATTCTCAACAGAAACATAACGTTAACTGGTAGACCAAATCAAACCTTCTGATGACAGTTCATCAATCGGGACATTTAAAAGATGTGATGCTAATGACATAACAGTGCACATTACATAAAAAATTCAACACAACTTCCCCAAAATTGAAATGATCATGATTTTACACGTGTTACGGCATTTATTCTTCTCAAAGGGGGTCTTGATTGCCAATCCATGCAGCCCAAAAATGTTAAATCTCATCTGGACCCAATGCTGTCTGTGTGTGTAATTATTCAACCCGATCTCTGCACAGACCGTTCGAAGACTTGAAGAGGAACTTCCGAGGATCCCAGCATGCCAACCAGGAACGAGTCACCACCGAGATGGATGACAAACTAAGTGTGGTCAATATACAGTATTGTGTGTTTCTCAAGCAAAATGAGCCCTCTCTTCACTGCCTCTCATCTGTCTCTTGCACTAAGACACTACCATGCTTCCAATTACTATATATCATATTTTGTAAATGTCATTTTATAACTGACATAGCAGAGCGTGGTACTATAAAAAAAAGCTTGTAATAGAAAGGGCTTCAGCGCGACGGCCATTTCAGGACATCTCCATGACAACAGCGGAGATAAACACGTACCATATCGGAAAGGCGAGGGAATGGCAGCATTTACGAGGAAGTTCTAGTCAAACCTGGAGGAGTTGCCCAGTGGCTAAGCAAACTGAACCCAAACAGGACGGAGGAAGTAGTGGTGCATAGTTTTGCACTTAAACGGTGTGCCATTGCTGTGAACAGCGTTCATCATCTTCAATGACTCATCTACCAGCTGTGGGGGGACGGGAGGGGACGGGACAATCTCTCATTGCGGAAATATCAATATGATAAACATATCTGCATCCTGCTGAGTTGTTGTTTTGTAGCTGATATGTTACAGGACGGGGGACTGTGCTCCGCTGTGCCTGGATACACGGGAGGCTCGCTGTACACGCAGCTGTGAGGGAGGGGCAGGGGAGGGGGGGGGGGGGGG
>JAVQIZ010011073.1:0-16950 GCA_036023535.2 Galaxias brevipinnis | reverse complement strand
ATTTATCACTGAAAGCTTTGTAATATTTTTTCTTTTTATAATTTTAAAATCTGTAAAAAAAACCTTACTTTTTTTAATGCCACTCTCTCTCTCTCTCTATCCCGCCCGCCCCCCCCCCCCCCCCCCAGGGGGTAGCAGGTAACCCGATGGTAAAGACGGTGCTGGATAAGACCAAGCACTCTGTGGAGTCTATGATCACCACATTGGACCCTGGCATGGCTCCTTACATCAGTAAGTCTGCACTAGCTCCTCCTGATCTCTCTCACACACACACACACACACACACACACACAACATCCCAACCGGCAACAACACTTTTCTGATACATTACTGCTGTTACTCTAGCCTTCAAAGGGCAAAGCCATGGAGTGGTTGTCCAGATGAAAGATGGTACATTTAGAGATAAAGAGTGCCAATGGACTTTAGTCTGACATTGACACTGTGAGAGGCAGTACAACAACATTTGGGTCACATTTTGTGGGGCTAATCCTTTGTCTGTGTGTGTGTCTGTGTGTTTGCGTGTGTATCCGTGTGTGCGTGTGTGTGTGTATGTGGTGTGCAGAGTCAGGCGGAGACCTTGACATCGTGGTGACGTCCGATAAGGAGGTGAAGGTGGGCGCTGTGCGGGATGCCTTCCAGGAAGTGTTTGGCATGGCCATGGTAACCGGAGAGGCCGGTCCATCCAACATCGCCCCTCAGCCTGTCGGATACGCTGCCGGAGTCAAGGTCTGGGAACTTAACCAGCAAGTTTTTGGTGTTATTGTCCTGTCATACAATGTTTTTCTGAGTTTGACTAAGGAAGGAGATAGAACTAAAGGAAATGCATCTTTAAAAATGTGTTCATACATGCAATAGCTAATATCAACAAAATCGCCTGACACATTAAGTGGATGTATTCTGAGCAGCTTATTGTTTTCATTAAACTAAAGTTTTAGTAAATGTATCTAATGTAATATATGTGAAGATTGGTTTTGTGGTTTCTGGTTGAATCTAATCTACCCTCTTAATAAAAAAAAAAAATAGATTAGCGTTTAGTTGCTAGTCAAAGTTGTCCTTCCCTATCAGAGAAGATGTTTTGAGTAACGGGGAATATGGCCAACTGTCTGTGAGCTAGAATAGCTCTTTAAAGTCCTACTGTCGTCTAGTGCAGCGTACCTCACGAACAAGGCTTAAGACAGAGAGACACAGAGAGACACAGAGAGACACAGAGAGACACAGAGAGACACAGAGAGACACAGAGAGACACAGAGAGACACAGAGAGACACAGACAGGCAATGCTTCTAGGACAGAATACTGAGTAGATAGCTGGGCTGTTCTTTCTGTCCTTCTCTCTTCTCATGAACTCTCTCTCTTCTCTCTAACTCTTTCTAGAAAAAGAAAGGGCCATGTTTGGGGTGCGCGCGCGTGTGCATGTGTGTGCGTGCGTGCGTATCTTTTGACTGTGGGTGCCTCCCCCTGTGCTTCACTGGTTGTACACAATGGTTTGACCCTCATATCTCAACAGGAATGATGTTGGCATTTAGTTTGACGTTGCTACAATGTGTGAGGGCTGCATTCCCCTAATCCTGTGTGCATGTGCGTGTTTGTGTGTGTGTGTGTGTCCCTCTCCAGGGGGCCCAGGAGCGTATCGACAGCCTGCGGCGATCCGGTGTGATCCACGAGAAGCAGCCTGTGGTCTCCGTGGAAAACTTCATTGCCGAGCTGTTCCCTGACAAGTAAGACAACCCCCGCCCCTCTCTCTCTCTCTCTCTCTCTCTCTCTCTCTCTCTCTCTCTCTCTCTCAAAACACACACACACTCTCTCCTACACACTCTATACCGGCCGTCAAAAGTTTAGATTAGAAATATAGTTGTTCATCCCAACTTCCACTTCCTCGCTATAATGGAATCTGATTGAGTACACTGAGGACTGGGGATACGTCCTCCAAACTGACTGGGGATCTGTTTGCTGTCACACACAGTAGGGGAACAAGTGGTTCCTCCAGCATGAAAGGAGTTCACTCACCTTTACTATTGAGAAGAAAAAAAGGAAGATGTTTTTTTCCAGAGTGGTGTGAAATTACTTTCTGAATAAT
The DNA here is from genome assembly GCA_036023535.2 of Galaxias brevipinnis. NCBI lineage: Eukaryota > Metazoa > Chordata > Actinopteri > Galaxiiformes > Galaxiidae > Galaxias > Galaxias brevipinnis. The sequence continues at coordinate 14,875 of JAVQIZ010011073.1, read as the reverse complement.
ACCTCACGCTAATGTCTCCCGTCGCCAAGCAATGCCTTTTCAGGGGTAGTGAGACACGACTAATGAATATGTTGGTTTGTGGGAAAGGAAAGGAAATAGGAGGAGGGGGGTTCTCTCTATGATGGCTATTGACAGAGGTGGAAACATTTATTGTTAATTTGTATATCATAGATTCAGTGTTCCAAATCAAATCAAATCAAATGTGTTTGTGTAGCACATTTCATTCACAAAGGCAATACAAGGCAAGCATCCGATGGAGTCATTTGGATTATCTTTGTATGGATACAAAAAGTCTGTTTTTGTCATTTATACCAATAGGAGCCAAAGGCAATAGCTGTAGTAGGTAATGTAGATGAATGGACAGGAGGCACATTTTACACAATAACACAGACACAAAAAAAGTGGTCTCCTCGTACATGCACTGGAGATTTCTCACTTGTCAGCAGTGCTGCCCGAAGAAAGCTATCCTTTCTGCTGCCGTTCAGAAAAGTTTACGCTATCTCCACCAAACGATGTCCCAAAAGGCTTTTTAAGAAACGTTCAAAGACAAACGGTGGCCTCCTGCAATCTGAGGGAGTTCCTGCTTCTTTGAGGTCTGTGTGGACTATTGATGTTCATAATGAGGCGGGATGTGCTGGGGCTGAGCTGGAGGGGCTTTGAATGATTAGAAATCAAAACATGGTGATGTCTGAAAATGTCACGTCAGCTTTTTGTTACATCCTCTTTTGTTTTTCATTCTCCCCTCTCTCTCTCTCTCTCTCTCTCTCTGTCTCTCTCTCTCTCTCCCTCCTCATTCCTTTCCTCTTTTTTTCTCCAATTCTGCATGTTGTCTAATCTCTACTTTTTATCTCTCTCACTTCTTAGTGATCCACCCCTATTCCTTTCTTTTTCCTTCTATCTCCTTCTCTTTATTCTCCTATTTTGGGGTGGAGGATGTTTCCCTTTTAAATTAATCCTCACATCCATACACCCCCTTTTTTTCTTTTCACCTTGTGTTCATTTACATTTTTATCACCAAAAACCCAGATATGAGTCCATTTCCCAGTAGATCTCCTTGGTGCTGCAGGAAGTGTTAAGTTAACAAGGCAGAGAGGTCTGGGATAGACATTTGTAGCTCTAGCAAGTTCAATCTTTGGTACTTATGGGAAAGTATTTCTTTTTAATTTACTTTTTGGTCAGAAACACTGCAAAATAGTTTTTAATGGTAACAAAATCCTCTGCGTATCCCAAATGATGTGTCCAGTAGGCTCACCAAAGTGTGTGTGTGTGTGTGTAGGTGGTTTGACATTGGCTGTCTGATCCTGGAGGACCCCGGAGCCAACATCCACATCCAGACCTTCACCCAGGCCACACCCCTTGCACTGGAGCATGTTCAGCAGGTAAACACCACCATCCTCACCACCTTCACTACCCTCATTATCATCATCATCACCACCACCACTACCCTCATCACCACCACCACTACCCTCATCATCATCACCACCACCCTCATCATCATCACCACCACCACTACCCTCATCATCATCACCACCACCACTACCCTCATCATCATCACCACCACCACTACCCTCATCATCATCACCACCGCCACCACCACCTCCACTACCCTCATCACCAGCCTCACCACCGACACCACCACCTCCACTGCCCTCATCATCATCACCACTACCCTCATCATCATCACCACCGCCACCACCACCTCCACAACCCTCATCACCAGCCTCACCATCACTCGCACCCTCAGTTTTAGCCTAGCCTGGGCCACTCACTACAGCTACTACTGTTGTAGTCGTTGCTGTCAGACATGTTTTAATGTTACTCCTAACCAGACCACAGGAAGCGGTAAGCAGAACAGGACTTGGTGAATTTCACCTCATACCATAATATTGGGGTTTATATCCTGTAGCCACTCTACATACAGCAGGTACTTAGCTCACCCTGACCACCAATACAGGAGGGTGGTTGCGGAAAGTTTTGCAAACACACACAAGCTTTATTTTTTTTACTAACTTCTTTCTTTCTTTTTTTACTCAAGATACTGCACCTGACAATTACCCTCACCATTTTCACATTATTCTTCAAGTAGCCTTCCACATTGATCAGCCTAGTCACCTGTTAAGACAGGCTGTCAGAGAGCGAGTTGGCGCTTCAGTTCAATAACCCGCATAGGTCTGCCCTTAAAACATCTCTATGATGGCTGTCGTCTACATCATCTCTGCCTCTCTAAGTAGACAAGCACTGTCTTTCTCAAGTGCTCCCACTTGAAACAAAAGGGTTTCGCTACTGTCAGCCTGTCTCATGGAAAGCAATTAAAGAACGCTTTGTCTTGTAAACTTCATGGCAAAAGCTCTCTGTGACTTTGGCATAGAGTTAGAACTGTGTGACGTTTACACCGTCCCTCTGAGAGGAAGCTGTCAATGTTTCAAAGTAAAAGCCTTGAAACATAATGTTAGGAGTGAAACAATATACAGTCCTGTGCATACGTTTTAGGCAGGGGATGCTGTTTTGAAGGCGAAGGGTGGTCACACCAAATGTTGAAATGATAAAGATTTGCTTTTCCCTTACTTTGTATTTTATGAATTGATCAAAAATAAACAATTAACATTAATATAAAAAAATCTAACTTTAAATACTTCACACCTGCTTCACACCAAACGTTTGCACAGTAATGTATAGAAACTTGAAATAGCTCACTTAATTGAAGACTGTATTGTTATTGTGCACCCCCAATTGTTGATTGTGAAGTAGATGGGTAGTGTGTATGAGCTTCAGGTGGTGCAAGGCTGGCCACTGTGCTGCGTTCTGCAGCTCTTTGTTAGTGCATGAGGTGACTTTCACCAAAGACTTGGGCTAGTATAGAAACAAAGGGACCGTAGACTGGACAAAGTCTTGTGCTGCCTCTCCAGCGAGAAGAGGCTATATCTTCCTGATGTTGTAGAATGGAAATCAAAGGAAACAAGTTGCTTCTATTACGCATTTCAAAACTTGCCCAAATATTATTTGCGAAAACGAAATTTTCCATCTTGGCTAGCTCTTCTTACCCAGATGCTTTCCAGTCCCCCACAGACAGACAGCAGGTTGACTAATGTAATATAGTGATAATTCTTGTTCTACGTGTGTGTGTGTGTGTGTGTGTGTGTGTGTGTGTCAGGCCCATTCTATGACCCCTCCAGACTACAGTCTGCGCTGGTCCGGTCTGCTGGTGACGGTGGGCGAGGTGCTGGAGCGAAACGTGCCCAACGTCAGCCGCACCGACTGGCACCTGGCCTTCACAGGCATGTCGAGACGGCAGATGATCCACAGCGCTGCCAAGGCCCTGGCCGGCATGTACAAACAACGGTTGCCCCCCAGGACTCAGTGAGACGGGGATGAAGGGGGGGGGGGGGGGGGAGCGGGTCGGCGTGGAATCCAGCCAGTATGGAGAGTCTGGGAGGTAAGACCGCCAGCAGGAGGGCCGGTGACATGAGCCGATGGTCGTTAGGCCAACCGATGGGATTCCTCGCTGCTCACATCCGTCCGTGCTCATAGGGGCAAAGCCAAATGCACATTTCTTTGTAATGTTTAAAAAATTATAATTTTGTGTTTTATGTTTGAGTTCCATGTAAAAACATTTGTCTGAGTCGAAAGGGGGTTGGAACAAATGTAGATTTTGAGTCGCCAGCGCAAAAAAGAATTTGGAAGTTGTTTTTTGGTAGTTATATTCTTAAAGCCTTGTTTATGACTGATTGTGACCCTACAAACATTTTCAGCATGTATAATTCGTGAAAAAGGGAAATGCTTGAGACTTCATCAAGTAGTATGGATTTCAGGACGATAACTAGGCTCAATAAGGATTTTATAACCTGAAATACAGAGGATCTTTTCTTAAAAATCTATGTACGGAAGGTTGTCAGTGTTTGATGTCAGAGTTGCAAGTCTTTTCTTTGAGACTTTCCGCCCCTTGCTATTGCAACTTGTACACACATTTCAGGCACGGAGGAGCTACATTTGTCAGTCTCAATAGCATCAATCTTTTTGTTAGTTATATTGTTTTGGTTTTGTATAATGGAAGATTTCAACACATTAATGCTGCATACGCTTATTACATAAACTTCATATGTAATGACTTTCTAATAGAAATGTGTGATAATTATCTAAGGATTAATTTACCACAGTATGAAATCAAATAGAAAGATTTAGTTTGATTTAAAAAAAGAAAATCGTATTTTACTGTGTAGTACAGTCCAATTTCAGTATCTGGTTTGTGTATTCAATCCCTGCCGTAAAAACTGAAAACACTAGCTTTCCATATCCAAGAGCGAGAGCAGACGAGGCGGGGAGAGGGTGGGGAGACAACACCCAAACTGTGCATGACCTCTGGATTTGTTTGGAAGGCAATCAATTTATTATTCCCCGTTTGTTTGCGGCGGTCGATCGCTCGGCCATTAAACACGACACAGTCCCATGGATGGAGGTGGAGGTCTGTAAGCACACGGCTCCTCAGGGATACTCCGACAGTTAACTCCTAGTGGTTATCTAGTACCAGAGAAAAAATTATGAGATTCGTTTTTAAAATATGCTTTTTTTTAACTGTTTCACGTGGCAAAAAAAAGTGTTTCCTCGGTGTGCAGACTTACCTCTCCTAAATGTGCCTTTTATCATGAGGAGAAATAAAGTTTCTTTTTTACTTGCAGCTTTGTGTCGGTCATGATGTATGCATATATATTCATATATTCTGTGATATATTCTTGTTTTGATTAAATCTAGATTTGCTATTTTACAGTGCTTTTACCCACCCACCCACAAAGACAGGTAGTGGTTAATCTCTTCCTCACAGCAACAAACACATTTTGTGACTCTTGCACCCAGACCACCCACACCTTCCCTCTGTACACAATTCACACATTGAATACTTTCTCAGATGTTCATCTGTCCTGAAAGATGAGTTTTAAAGTGGTTTCTAAAGATTTGGAGTGCGTTCCCCGGAGGACCCATCATTTCTCTTTCAGAGACCATAACTTCACACAGACGTATGCTAAAATTCACTTATACTATGTCTCTACTGCCCCTCCCCAACCACCATGCCTCTCCCTTCCCCCCTCAATGTCCTACAAACACACAAATAGGGTTTAATCTGTGTCCTTCACAGACAGTATTCCTGGGGGTAAGACAAGGAGCTATGGACAGTGAGATGGCTGCCTTGGAAACTACGCTCATGTTTCTCAGGAGGCATAATTAACCTACAGATGCTCAGGCGCTGGAACAACTTGATTATGGTGTCGTTGACATGCTTCATTCCTTATCAGCGAAATTGTTGCAACGGTTGCTATGCATTCCAACCTCGTCTCCGACTATAATCCTGCCCAAGGGCTATGACCTTATGTCGGATTCCAAGGGGTTTGGAGACAAGTTTTGAATGACTAGGAATAAGATGAAAAACACACTTTGGAATAATTGAATCTCAGTGGTGCAGGTGTGTGAAGTTTATCTTATAGTCTCCTCAGTATTACGTGACTAGATTGTGAGAAATAAACTAACATCCGCTATCGACAGGGCGTCATTAATATGTTGACACATCAGTGACATGGCGGTTATGTTGAGCACATAAATTATAAGCCTGCCGTAAGCCGGAGCTTATCAGTGATAAAGCAGTCAATTAACATATAGATAGTCATGGCTTTTTGTAAAGACTCAATCTAAACCTGCACCTTAGTTTACCCTCTTTAGTCCTTTCTCTGGAACCTCTTTCAACTGAGGAAACACACTTTGGTACTTGAGCTGTGTAATCTCAACTCCTGCCTCACACTTGTATGCACACACCCACATGCAGATACACACGTACACATTGATGCCAATTGTTAATATTCACCGTATAGAGTTGCATAAATTAACTATAATAAATGAAGCTGTAATTACAGGGAGACACACTACAAGGCAGGGAGTGACAGACCACTGATGAACAGCTCATTTAAAAAAACCTTCCATCAGGTTATTATAATAATCAACCCCCAAAGACCTGTAACCTCTGCTTTATGGGTGACTTTCCATATTCCATATCTCATGTTTGTGTGGGAGAGCCAGAGAGAGAGAGAGAAAGAGAAAATGAAACTGTTGAGGACAGATGTCCAGAGAAGGAGACCGGGCAGAGGGTAAAAGTGACAGTTGAAGTCAGACGGATAATTGCTTTGTGAGCCGTGGGTTCACAGGGCCCATGAGGTTGTTTTCAGTGATTGAGAGAGCAGGTGTATTCGCTGCGGGCGATCTCTTGGTAATTTCTGGTGTGGGAAAGCTGGAGTCATGGCCAGGGAGGGATATGTTTAGTATCCAGTACAAGTAGGAGTTGAATGTGAAACATTATTTTACTCATTGATTTAATATTAAGTGGATATTAAAACAGCAATTTGGTAGTCAAATTGGATGTTAATGAGAGGACAATGTTGAATGCACAGTACGTATCCTATATAGTGGGAGTGATCAATTTAATGTTTCAAAGCTTTGGGAGGTATGATGCCAAAAATGTTTAGAAGAATTCACTATGAATACGCTTCATTCACGATGGACAAAAAATTCAGATGTTTTTGCCTTTTACCAAGGCTTTCTCCTTGTATGTAGCACTGATATAAACACGGCAACCCTAGCACTGTTAATCTGTAGATTTATTAAAATATGTATATTGCATTGACCCCATGGAGCTAATGATGTTGAACAGCTGCTGTTTTTCATTTAGCACAGTCGCAGACTTCAGTTAGTTTGACTCGTTTCAAAACATTTGAACCTTCAAAACACGATATATGTTCCTTCGAGAGAAAAAAGAAAAACATACCACATCATGATGTTATATCTCTTTGTTCGTGAGTGTTTGTGTATTTTATCTGTATAAGTGTGTGTGTGTGTGTGTGTGTGAGAGAGAGAGAGAGAGAGTTCATCCCACAGTATGTGAAGACCTGTGCTTTAGAATTACCATGGCAACAAGCCGTAGGAACGGGGAGTTCACAGTCTTCATGGACCGTCATTTGGCTATGCGGACAGCTCAGAATCAAACTGCTGTTCAACCCTGAAAACTGTGCGTCTGTTCTCTGTCGTATTGTTTGACTAAAGCTGAAATCCCTAAATGAATCCCATGACAACACATTTTGAGGCTCTGCAGCTCTCAAGGCTGAATCTATTAGAAATGATACAAACCGGCAAGGTTGTTTACCACTCTGGGGCTGAGGCTACTGGGATTTGATGTCCATTGTCAAACAATCTTGTTTGACAGGGAGGCAATCATGTAAAATAAAGTGCTATAGAGAAACAAAAGACCTTGAAGCCGTGTGTAGCATGACTCCAGAGAGCCGCTTTTTTACGGAAGCATGGTGGTCTCACAGTGTTGAACTCACATGGTTCACATTGAAGAAAAACACAGAAAGAACAGCAAGTCTTTAATATTGCTGATGTACTGACATTAATTATCAGAGATGTCCAGCAGGAGATGGAAGTCTCATCAAGACTTTTTATAAAGCTCCACTTAAGCTATTCAAAAGTCGTCTATATACCACCAACTCGAACAATTTGAGGACTACAGCCATTGACATTTAAGCATATTCTGCGCACGGAATCTTGCAGGAAGAAAAATCCTAAGGAAACGTCTAGGGCTCTTTTGGGAGACACGAGCACCAACTTAACTCAGACACACTCACTCACACACAAACACACACTCACTCACACACACACACACACACACACAAATAAATGAATCACCTCTAATCTCCTTTGCTCCCTAGCCCACAGGATGCAGAAAGAAAGACAGAGAATTAGGAATCTAATGCCCAAAGTATGGTAGGACACATTAGAAGGAAATGACTGTGAATATTATCTGCTAATTAAAAGAAACATGCTTTATATGGAGGTACGGGTTTCAAATATCCTCTTTCCTTATTAACAGTTCAGCAGATATGCTGGTACTGTTCCTTTGGCTGCAGGCTGCTGTGGTGTATGCAACCTTTATACTTCAACAGAGGTGCATGTGGGGAAAACACATGAGAATTGTTTCTATAGTGTGCATACGCTTTTTGTCAGTTAAGCAGCAGAAAGAAAGAATGAAACTATAGGGTATGTTAAATAGCTTTTTTTTGTGAATGAAAGTGAAAGTGTCTCATGATGGTACTATCACTTTATGGATTTTGTTTCTTCAACTACAGACATTCAGAGAGGGTCCTAGTGTAAAAGTCAGTATGGTATTAGAGACTGTCTGGTCCTCTTCACTCACAGAAGCCATCACCTGTGACTCACAAAAGAAGAACAGCCCAGTTTGACAGCTTCTGATGGTGACATCAACCTTCCACAGACCCACACAAGTTGTTCTTTGGGTTTCCTTTAGACATGCTATCCAATTATCAAATTATCTATGTTTGCTAGCACAGTTGCTATTTCCAGCTAATATCAGGTCAAAGTGATGCAGATTAGAAAATATATTATATGGTAACAACAGGCAAAATATAACTTTTTTCTTTTGTAAAATGTTATCTTTGTGACTTTCTGTGTACTCCCCAGTTCATGGCATTGCTGCGAACTCAAAGTACTGTTGGTGAAGCAAGTAGCTAGCAGTTCAATTTATCACTCAAACATGGTTTCTAATCATCATCAATATATTACTGTGCTAAAACATTTTTTTTTTACTGACACGCGATTACTGATAAGTTCATGAACCTTTATTGCTCTGTTGATGACTTCATTTCGTTTATAATTGGAAGTCATGCTTCATAGAGTAAGGAACCACCACTATGCCATTAGAAAGATGGACCACGTACATAAAGGTTTGCTGCGTTGTTTGCATGACTGATGACTGTGACTTGGCAAAATGGGCTCTCTGATAAGGTAATAGTATTTGCGCACAACCATTACATTTTTTATAAACTGTGAAATAGGTCGCTTCCTACATGATCAAACACTTGAAAATGTATTGGTGTTTGAAGGTGTGATGGGTGGACGGGGGATGGGGGGGAATCACAACTTGTTTCCGAATTAGAAATAAGAGATGTAGAAACAAATTCCAATTCTGCCACTAGTTTTTTCTCATTAGTGAATAAAAAATTGTTAACGATTTAATTCCACTAAATATGACAACAGTGCGGTTACTACAGTATAACAAAATACTAATCTATATTTAATCAAAGTTAAACATGATAATTGTGCCGCCTGGAACACCATCCTTCATTTAGCTGGTAATTACTGTAGCTGTTGTAAAATATAATTAAACGGTAGTATTTCAACATTTCCTTATGCTGTTGTGCTTTATGTGCATGAGAAAGTGAGACCAAGCGATACCCATTGTGTTATTGTGTGAGTACAGTGTAAAACCATCCATCCGATTAAATAAAGATAAGGTAGAGGCATGGCAGAAACCGGGCAGTAATGATCACCAATCAATAAGATAAGCAGTCCCTATAATAAAGTTCACGGCCGCTACAGTCAGTGTGGGTAGACTGAGATGTGAAATGCATTGTGCATCGATGTGCGAAAATTCTTGCAATCCACAACAGCCTTCAGTTTATGTGTGAGAAACATGGTTTTCAAAGAGGTCGGCTCTCTGAAGACATGGCCTCTCAATGTGTTTCCTCTCTGTCACCCCTACTACCCCCTCCCCCTCCCTCACTTCCTCTGTTATCCTTTTATCTGTCTCTCTCTTTGTATATTGCTTATCCTGTACATTCTTCCAGTCTTTATGTGTTTGTGAGCGATCGAATAGGACAGAGAGAGACAAAGAGTTTAGGTGGGTCATTGTGTGTGAGTGTATGTGTGTGTGTGTCTGACAGCGCAAAGAGAATAGGTCTTCCTGATGTTCATCTCCTCAGCTGTCTTAAGGTCTCTCTGAACTCTTGTAAGGCATTTCCCCCAAGGAAATACAAGGTCATACATACACACACACACACACACACCCACACACACACACTCACTAACACTCGCATATAGAATATGTCATCTCAGCCTTGATGCACAGGAGAGATAAAGCTATTATCAGATCATATAGCTTTGTAGAGAAGTTATTGCCAGCCATTTATAACCCTGTGCTCCGCAGTGTCCCTTGTTGACAAGAGCAATATATCATGTTTACGTATTATATTGATATTGATGTTTATAATATCGACACTTTATTTACTCATGTTATTGAAAATGTCACTGATCTTTGGAGACCTGCTCTCATAATCTGGTGCACATCTCAGGCCATTGTCATCTGACATTACGCCCACTCCAACCCCCTGGCAGATATAAACAACTTTTTAAATTGAAATCATTAGATATGAATCAATTATTTAAATCAAGATATTTCTTCTGTTGGTCTATGATCCTCTGAAAGTATAGCACAGAGGGAAATTGGTCAGATTAATACTGGAAAGAGGGGAAAAAGAGGAACGAGTTTGTTGTAATAGTGTAAATGAGGGATTTTGCTAATTAGAAATAAAAGGGAGAGTAATCACCGTACTATCAGATGCTAACAAATTTGTCTTTCAAAAAAAGAGCAAATTATGACAGCACAATTGTAAGAAAAGTTACTCCCAGGGAACTGTGTTGCCTAGTGATATTGATCAAGCATGCAAGGAGAGGTGCTTCGACACCACCCTCCTCTGGTATGAGTTCCGAAAGGGCACGCGTTATGCATATCAACGATTGGGAAGCGCTTGATCATTTTCCCAGGGCATAATCCTCTATTAATTCAGCGCATCCAGCCACAGTGCTCAGTGCCAACTTGTCATGAGATCAGATTTAATAATTCATTTGTTATGTTTAATATGTATTACAGCGTGTCTATGGCAAACCACTAGTGGAATGACTGTCCAAGGAAGTGGTTCTTCTTTTCTGCTTTTATCCGGTGTTGTTCAATGATAACGGGAGAGATAGCTGTGCCTCGGAGCGGAAAGGCCTTGTTTTGAAAGACAGGCCAGGAGGGAGAAATATATCAATAGGAGTCTCCTCAATGTCCCCGGGCGATTAAAAAAAAAAAGGCCTTTTGAAGGAAGAGAACAGATGGAACACTATTTATTTTCTCTCCATCTGAATGTCTGTTTCTTTTTCTCTATTATTTCTCTCACCTACTCTCTTTTTCTTGCTTTCTATAGCTCACTCTCCCTTTTCTTTCTCTTTTTCTGCGAGACAGAGCACCCGAATGGACACAGGCACACCTTTCCCCAGGCACCACACAGCAAAGACAATTACATGTTCTCCCAAAACTGTACAGGCAAATAAAGCAAGTTCCATCCAGCAAGTCTTATCTTTCAATTATTTACATGGCAGCAAAACATTGATCACACTGATGCATCTTCCAAACTAGTTGCAATTCCAAGAGCCTTGTCCGCCAGGCTTTTTGTTGGGCGACTTTGACATCAAATTCGAAAGTGATTGAATGAGTCTCTTTGCAGCTTTGCAAGTGAACGACACAAGAAGCTTTTTCATTTCAAATTAATGATTCATGCTGTTGCCTGAGGAACAAAAAGGACACTTTCGATCTCTTTCACTCTGTATCTTTTTATTTTATATACATATTTATTGCATGGGATCTGTAATCTGGGTTCATGACATTGATAAACTTCCCTCATCTCCATTTCTTGCCATTTTTCCCCTTCCACTATGAATTATTAGTCCAAATAAGCAATACATGCTTCGATTCAAATCATGACAGATGGCTCAAAAACAATGAAGTGGCCTTGTTGAAGTGTCTGACACCACTGCACCGCCAAAGACTGCCCATGCTGTCTCCCTCCACACCCGAACAGTTCCTGTTGTATGTTTGGGCATGTCTACCTACGTCCGAGTCGTCAGCTGGGCCCACTGCACTACTAAGAAAGCACACTATATGGCATGGCAGTCTGAGAGATTCCCTGTCATCCCCGTTGCTACGCTGCATTCCTTTGTTCTGTTTCTATGCGTTTAGTTTGATCTTAACAGATTCACTGAGCTCGGGGAATTAATGTCAGGGCTGCCATCACTGCTTAGTCTAAAACCCCTCTGCAGTTTGGGCTTTGACCGTGAAGTGGGCTTTACAACATTTGGCTTGTCTCAAAGACAACTATCTGGCATGTGTGATATTAGTCTTGTGTCACTGTGGGTAAAGGATGTGGTAGTAGTATTGAATACAACAGTAAAGAAGAGCATAGAATGGAAAAGAATAGATGATGCATTGTGATAAAAGTCACATACACACATTCAGGGTTTGAAGCAGATTGTGTGTGTGTGTGTGTGTGTGTGTATGTGTGTGTGTCTGTGTGTGTGTGTGTGTGTGTGTGTGTGTGTGTGTGTGTGTGTGTGTGGGAGAGACAGAAAGAGTTTAGGTGTGTCATTGTGTGTGTGTGTGTGTGTGTGTTTGTGTGTGTGTGTGTGTGTGTGTGTGTGCGCGCACGTGCGTGCGTGGTGCGTGTTGTCTGACCGGGCACTCTTTGCTACATCACTCTTTCTCGGTCTAAAACTCATCAGTCCAGACACACCACTCGCTAATTTAAGCTTTGTTGACGTTTTATAAATGCGGTGTCATTGTTTAAAATTCAGAGCTTCCATCTAACCGACTACAAAGTGGTAAACAATGACATCATCCCCGAGTAAAGTATGGGATTAAGCCAGGAGGATTTCACACCTGGTTGGTTGTTGTTTTAATGCTTCCAGTAAGCCCCTCAGACCCTCACTCAGGAAGGATGACTGAGAGTATTCCTCATGTTGGATTCAGAGCCTCTGAAGCGAAAACCAAGCTGGCTCTTAGCATGATATCTCTGTCTATCCAAATCTTCCTTAAAGAAAAAATCCTATTGGTGGGAGAATCATAAGTGTGTGTGTGTGTGTGTGTGTGTGTGCGTACGCTCTTTCAAATTCAGCGTGAAAAGATTGAAAGGCCTTCCATTCCAGTGGCATGCATGCTAACTGTGCACTTTGAGCATAATATTTCTCATCTAATGCATTGTCAATGGCCAGTATAACTGCTCTCTTCCTCCCTGTGTGGCTACCCAAAGGACAGGGAAAGGTGCCTGTGTATAGCTAGCATGCAGGCAGCGCTCCCTCCAGATGGCTCCCAGAGTCAGTTCTTCAGACCACCAAATAGATTTGGCTCCAGGCTCCAACCCACTCCTCTGCTCTATTCCAAAAGGAGGCAGCCGGTAGCCAGCCACTTCACTTTGCCGAGACAAAATCCCCCCGCCTGCGTGCTTAGCTAGCCGGCCACAGGACTAGGAGGCACCCTCCAGCACTCGCCTCTGGTTAAAAAAAATAGAACAAGAGCAAGTCCATTACATCTTACATTGTCTGCATTGAAATATTTGAATCCATTAATTGAAGCCATAAGGGCACCCGTTCATCCATTTGCTGATGTGTGTGAAATACATTATGCTCACTATGGTTTTATTCTGTCCTTTTTGTTTATTTTTTAAGGATTTCTGTCGGATTTTAAGCAGGTTTTTTTGTGTTATGTTAAGTACACTGGGCTCCTTCAGAAAAAAAAGTACTTTTCTCTTAGAAAGATTTGTTACCTCACCAACTAGATTGCTCCTGAAAGTGACTCAAATATGTATGCCTTTAAAAGTCAGGAATGTACAATTCATTTGCACCACCTCGGTCACATGTGCAGATAAGATGTCCCTTTACTGATATTCATTAGTTATATTCTGGCTTCCAGATGACGGAATAAACCAGCTAGCTTCGACAACTAGATGTAAAACTTGACCTGATGCAAGCTAAAGCCCTTGCCCCAATGTGCCTCCGCTAGCAGTTAGCTCTGAACTCCAGGCTGGTTAACTCTTCTGAGGACTGATTTAGAAGCAGCTTGCTTTGATAGAGCACACTGGGGGCTGAACATGATTGGTTATGAAGACTGAGTGGTGACCTTGGGTCTCGGTGAACAATGGTTTAGTTAGAGCTGTATTTAACAAGGTGATTAATCTTTTCAGCGGATATACAAACTGAATATTAGTATGAAATGAAGTGTGTCTTTATTAGGCTAAATACGAGAGAAGAGGACCAACTGATTTCAAAAGTGTCTCGTTATTAAGGTATAGTACAATAGTAGTGTCCCTCTAGGGCCAATTTAATGCACTGATGGTCTGCTCTAGAGCAATAGCTGGGAATTGACAATAAAGGTATCCTTCTGTTATAGTGAGTGCAGGGGATCTTTCAATTACACTACTGAAAAATATGCAAATTGGAGTGTAGATGCAAACACACACACACACACTATACAAACAAACACACGCACACACACACACACACTTATACAAGCACAAGTTGCAATTTTAGGATGTACCGTAAGCACACGGAACAACTCCTGCAGGAGGGCTACTATTTTCCCAGCAAGAGTTTTTACAGGACAAATATCCACCACAGTTTCAACTGACACAGCAGAGGCTCTATATTATTTTATACTACTGGGCTAGAAGGACAGAGAAGAGCGTTTGAATCCGAGACCCCAAGACTTGCCTGATCACCCCATGCATCCCTCCAACTGGGTGGACCAGCCTTTAGCTCAGTAGTGATGACTGTCATTCCCCATAAGAGTCCAGGATTTGCACCCAAGTTGCTATAGATGGATGGATAGATGGGCGCAAAGTCATGGTGCTGAATGTCTTCTCAAATACTTAGATGGAAAACGTTGTCTACATTTTTATTTATTTTTAAGACCAATTATGATTGTACCATGCCACAAGGTAGGCCTAATCTATGAAATGTGTCCTAGCCTAACAGACCTACATTGTTTTTAAAGCAGTGCAAATATGAGAATAATCAGTATATTAACAAACTTAAAAATCGGAGTTTTAGGCTAATGGGTGATGAAGTTTTCCTGCAAACTTCTGCCTGAGATCGTGGTGTCAAGGAAGACCACTCGGACACAGAGATATTAATTAACAATTTTTAATGATGCTTTCATATATGATGAGTACAAAGA
>JAVQIZ010011041.1:0-11607 GCA_036023535.2 Galaxias brevipinnis | reverse complement strand
GGGATGCACGAGTAGTTCTTCCGGAGGTGGGAGTTAAAGATCTTCCGGACAGGGTCCTCAACCAGACGTTCCCAATTCACCCTCACTACACGTTTGGGTTTACCGGGTCTGTCCGGCAGCCTCCCAGAATGAAATTTCAAGTTCATTGTGATTTATAAAGGGAAATCGGCGTGTTTCAAAAGTCAGAATATTTGAGTGCACACGCAATTTCTGTGTTTCTTCTATAAACAACCTTTCGAAATGAATCCTACTCAGTTCTATAAATGAGGCCCCAGGTCTCTTATCCAGCAGTGCCCAAAAAACTAATTAAATTAAGCATGATCCTATTCTATAAAGAGCTCCAAGTCTGATCTTCACCTTCTTTGTGTTCAAGTACATGGATCTTAAATTACAACATTTCATCTAGTGAAATTAGTTCCTGTGAATTTTTGGGTTTCGCTTCAGAAACTGCATTTTTAATGTCATCCCACAAGTTTTCAATGGGGTTGAGGTCAGGGGATTGAGCTGGCCACTCCAATACCTCAATCCTTTTTGTCTGACCCAAGATGTTGCTCGCTTACTCATGTGTTTGGGGTCGTCTTGTTGAAACACTCATTTCAGGTGCATTTCCTCTTCGGCATGCGGTAACAATCTCTTCAAGTATTTTGATTTATTCAAACTGATCCATGATCCCTAGTATACCATAAAAAGGCCCAACGCCGTAGTATGAAAAACATCCCCATACCATGATTTTTGTGCCACCATGCTTCACTGTCTTCACAGTGTACTGTGGCTTGAATTCAGTACCCAGGGGTCGTCTGACGTACTTTCGATGACAGCTAGACTCGAAAAGAACAATCAGTCCACAGAATGTTACACTATTTCTCTTTGGCCCACACGTTGTGCTCCTTGGCGTGTGTAGTGCACGTCTATGTAGCTAAGTGATCGGTTCACATGTTATATTGTTAATTATTTATTATTTATATTAATCGCCTTTTGCCCCCATTGAAATTAATGGGGAGTACACGCAAACTAGCGCTAGCTGGTACTACTACGCCTACTCTAAGTAGGAGACCACTGAATTTTTGGTTTAAAAACAATTCTGATGACTTGAATTGGACAGTAAAGTTAACATTAACTATCTGAAGTCTGAGTAGCTATGACAGCATATTGTTTGTTGTGCTTTTCGACTGTTGACTTTTGGCTTGTTGCACTTAGCCTCTATTTAATTAATCGTAGCTCCATAGTATGGCGTTCCATTAAAGCCAAAATTATACATTGCCTTTGTTTGCATTGACAAAGCCGATAATAGTAACAGCCTTCTACTAGCAATATTCAAAGCCATTTCACAACAAGCACGGATCTTCGTGCGAAATATCTGCACGCACAGAAATTTTTAGAAACTGATTTTATGAGTACTTATGAATGCTTGCACACCCCTACGGAACATTCGTGCGGGGAAAAACATTTTCGGACAGACCTTGATTTCTGCGATATTCGGCCTGCGAAAAATACATTTGACCAATCAAATAGTTTGTTTGCAACTGACGTCATAGCTCATTTTCAACATTCTGTTCCTGCTTGATACTATCAGCTGACGTAAAAAAACAGATTCAATTACCTACTAGTTTGCTGTCAAAATGGGAGAACGATGAATTAATCTGGTTTCTCAATACCCAATATTGTTTGACCGCAACAACTACCTCAGAAAGTAAAAAAATCTAGGGATGCCCGCCTATCCCCAACCAATCAGGAGAGTTTTTGCAAGGTGTAAGGGCTATCTGCCTGTCAATCACCTTGCGTGCACACTCCAGGGTAAAATACATACGGCGTCACCCTCCAAACAAGCTTGTTGTTACAATTTGCGTGGCAGACAATGTAGCAGCGGTATGAACTAGCACTTGCAAGGCAGCTGAAGTCGTTGCATATTGTCGCAAAAGATTTGGCATGTCATATCGCCAAGTGCAGTTTTATAATGTTAGGAAGGATCGCACCAGATGTCAAAAAAGCATTATTCGTTTACATGCATATGTTGGATATACTTGGCAACGTATAGTAGCTATGGTGCCAATCGCAGCTAAATAAAAACGATTGTCATGCACTTGCTCATACTAATAGGGGAATAAAATTATGAAATTGTTTTTATTAACGTTAGCTTACTAACTATGTCGTTACTATAGAAACGGTCATTTGTGTCTGTGCTCGTTGCTTTGGTGTGAACCACTCAGTTTTAGACCGTTTACGATCAGACGTTTGTGATTCTTTTGTTTCTCACCTCATCAGACATGGCTTTAGGCGTTGCTGGTGAGAACCAAAATATGCACAACATACACGATTCATGAAACACTGCCTTGCTCAGGCTCATGAAGTCAAGTCAGCGTGCACAGACATGTGTGGGATGGGCAATTGCGAGGGACAGGAGGGACCAAAGACTGAGGAGGTTGGCCTTTTTAAGTGTTGTGATTCAAATTCTTGCAATTTTTTTCCCAATTCTCTAGAACTACATACTGCACCTTTAAGAGCCCCTGCTCAAAATTGGTCTGATCCAGTGTAAGACACTTTGTTGGGGTAAGAGAGAACATGGGCTACATAAATTGAGCTGTAAAACAAAGTTACTGTTTAAGCAAACATTTATCATAACAAAATTCTGGTAAATATCCAACATAGGCTATATAGTAACAATAATAAAGATAGTTCCATTACAGTCGATTCATTCGACTCTTCTCTATGGAAACGCTCCTTAGAGCGTGTATCATTCACTGAACACTTACACCACAGCGCCTTGTAATTATTTATAAATACAGCAGCAGACCCATCACACTTCCTATTTTCATCATTCAGCCAGGTGTGCACATTAACGGTGTCCTCCTGCCTAGTGAACCTTATCTTCGGTGAAGAAGCTGTTCAGTCTCTGAGCGTTCTCTCCTTGCAAGCAAGGGGTTTTCTCCTCCATCTTCAGTGTCTCTTCTGCCTTCCCGTCAAGTAACTTAACACAGCACCATAGCAGATGAGGTTTCTAGCTAGTTCCTTTATGCCATGCCACACCTCGTTCGGTTGACATTCAGGTTAGTTAACCACTTCTTTCCTCCCCGGAGGTTTCATTGTGGTTTTTGGCACAGTTTTTCCTTCCTAAAACCTGTTCGTTAGTCGCTAGTCTCTCCAATTGCTGTAAATTATATATGATAGAGTCGGCGCCATCTATAGTGCACAAGCTTGAGCTATGGCAGGGATAATGTAGAACGCAATGTCGGTGAAAGCCCGACCTTGTTAAGAGTAAATTTATGGTAAATTTGGATCAGATGAAAAGTGTGTTAATTTTGCAATTAATAGCGATTAACTTTGGACACCCATGCGATTAATCGCGAAGATTTTTACATTTTTAAATCGCCTGACAGCCCTAGTTATAAGACAGGCGTACTCATATCAATTCAGATCAATTTGTTTAAAAAGCATTAGGCATAACATTGATTTATATATTTTTAAGCAAAAGATAAAAATTGAATCAAGGACTTTCAAGGCTCCATGTGCACACAAAAAAAGACTTAATTTTTATAACTCTTAAGGAAGTGGGAGACCCATTTACTGGTTGAAGTTAAACTGTGAACTTGTGGCAAGGGCTTCACATGGGTATCAAGTTGTTACGATTAGGGCTAGGACATAACTTCAACGTATAAACAAGCATCGATGGACAAATTGAACATTAATTTTCAACAATAGAGACCTTGACTGACTTCAAAAAAAGAGAGCTAAAAAAAAAAACCAGACAATCACAACCAAGTTTTGGAATAAAATATCTCCTATATTTACCTGTATTTCATACAACTAGAATACTTGCTTAATACAAGATTAAAAGACACACCTTTAGCAGTAGCCACACTGTAAACCCATTGGCCCATCATTACTAGTAGTTTTGAGGAAACCAAATGCACTTATCTCCTCAGAGATGTGTTCCACACAATTAAATTATGTTGATCTAACTTAACTGACATAGGTACATAATCCACGAATCACTGTTAACCCAACTCATCAAGCCTATTTAACAAAACTAATTCAGGCTGATATATTTTCCTTGAATTGAACTGACATGCACCTAAATTATGTAATGGGGTAAAACAGAATTGTAATGTCGAGAAGTTCAACGCAACAGATTCCAGTAGCTATCAAACCCACTTTTAGTTAGAGTCAGGTTAAGTTACATAGAGTAGTGTAAAATTTGCGACTGTTAAGACAGCCAAACATTATGCATAGTCCATGGTGCTAAAACAACATTAGTAAACCTTTCCGAAGGGTTCGATCTATGAACCCAAACCTCACATATAATAGGCCACGGTTGCATTTAATAGGTAGATAACTATTATCCCACAATGCCTTGTTGCAATAGCTCACTGTTGTTTAAGGGTGAACCAACTGAACAACATTGCATTGACTGAACAAACTAAGTTAACTAGGGACGTCACGAGAACCGATACTTTGGTACTAAGTCGATGTCAAAATTAAAAAAACGTGACGGTACCAGTTTGACAGTACCGAAGGTACCGGCTGCAGTTATGTAAGCGAACAAACACCAGCAAAAAGAAGTTGCTTTGGTTGTCCAGTCCTGGGCGCTGTGTAGCCCCTTATTTTCTAGCTATTCTCCAAGGTGAAAAGAACAAAGTAAACACCTGTAATGTTCTGGTGCAATCCATAATGGTTTTGCCTCCCCTGCTTGTTAGCTACTGCAAACCCAAAGAATCAGAAACCAACAACTATAGCCTAGATATGCAATTGCCGCTTCTGCCAAAGAGAAACAAAACAAACAGGAAAAGTTCGCTTTCTCTTGAAGTATGCTGTCCTTCCCTGTATACTTCAAGGGAAAGCAAACCTTTCCTGTGAATTAGCTGTGGTAGTTTACACCCCAATGCAGCAGGGGAACAATTGACTCTCCTTGTGAGCTCGCTTAGACGGGCTATAAAATGTGCGCGAATGTTTCTTTTTATAATTATATAAATAGGACAATTTTTTGCAATGTTAATGGTTGTTTATTTTAAATATGCCTTGTGTTACTTTCCCGTCACGCGTCCTCCAGACTTAAGCCGAGACAACTCCGGGATAATTCGCCAGTTTAAACAGTTCTTTATTTCATTCAAAGCTTTTATATCTCATTCACTCGTTTAAACAAGAACCACCACATTAGTTGAAAACGAAAGTAAACATACACGCCCCACGCTGCCACATCTTAAAGAACAGGCTTAATCTTTTTGACCCACCAATAAAAAATCATTGTTTCAAATTCAAAACAATATTGCTTGTTTTAAATAATTGAATCGCCACTGTTCTTTTTTGTAAAGTTTGTAATTGTTGATTTTTCTTTTTTTTTTTTACTTGAAGGCTTCATGCCAATAATATTTTTTGTTATGTTTTTAAAAAAGGAGTGTATGTTGCAGTATATGGGATTTAATTTATTGCTTATTTTTTTAACATGGTATTTAGTTGGGTAACGAGAATCGTGGAATTTCACAGGTATTGGTATCGACTACTACATTTCTGGTATCGTGACTGACATGGTCAACGTTTTTGAGTGCAGGACCTCGAATGGACCAGAGGTTTGAGTTTATAAAAAAAAAAAAAATTATTTAAATAAGAAGCGGTGTTAATTTTGACAAGCATTTTTTATTTAGTTTTAGTCTTGGTCGCTTTCTGAAAATTTTAGTTGCGTTAAGTAAAAATTTCATTTTGTTCAGTTTTAGTCAAGATTTATTTAGTTTTTAGTCAGTTTCCATTTTTTGTAAAATTTTTGTCAATGTTATAGCCCTGACTCCTAAGGGGAATTAACATAAATAGCTCTGGTTTACATGCACACTTCTACACATGCAACACTTCTACACATGCAACAACTTCAACAGTAGGCTAAAAGCCCTATGCAACTATTAAGAGGGCAGTGGCTGATGTCAACCGTAACTGTGATGTTAACTGTAACTAGCTTATGCAATCTGGCTAAACTGAATGATGAAGTTAGCAGCACCGCTCTGAGGACTCACTGCTTCCGAAGCAAGAACGATTTGGAGCTCTCACGAGGTTATGAGAAAAATGTTAGCTTGTACAAATTATACTGAAATGGCCTAGCATTTGCAAAAAATTTTGCGGACATACACAAACTCCGAGAAGGGAAAAATAAACATTAAACGAGAAAGATCCTTGAAGGCAGGGAGAATTTGTTATTCAGTTAAATTAACTGTTAAAAAGGAAAACAACCAATGCCTTGAGACGGCAACTTTGATCTAGGTTGTCCGCCAGAACAGAGCCAGCTATTTCGTCTCATCTTAATTCGTTACATTGTCGTTACAATTTAGTCATGAATAAAAGGTCGTCAACTATTACTTTTAGTCAAAATTTTCGTTGACATAATTAACATTGGTAAGTAGAGATATTTTTATAGTACTTTCAACTTTATATATTTTCTTCATTAAACTCAAGCAATCTTTATTTAAATACTTAAATAACATTTGAGTAGTCTACACTATGAACGGAAATAAAATAATTTTATAGGTCACAGGTACTGAAAAAATATAAGCTCCTGCCACTTGAAAGGGATTAATAGCATTTACTTCAAAATCTAAAATTGTAATTACATAAATATTTTCTGTTCGCGGGACCTTAAATCAGGTTTAGTGTCAGTTCAACCTAAACTTTCAAGTTAATTGAACATTTTACAAAGATTGAGTAAACAATACTCAAAATATTCATCCTATTGATAACTTGGGGGCATACAGTGCAGTAGAACAGTGCGCTAGCCACAAAAGTTATACTCAACAGCATCGTAATTTTTTTAAATTTTTATGCCATCGGATGTCTGGAAATGTTTTACAAAGGAAGCCTAAGGTAAAATGTGTTTTTTGCCATGACTGCATATATTTGACACATTTTACTGCATATTTGTAAAAACAAAGACACTATTAAAACTTATATATATATATAATCAAAACGTGAAGATTAAAAGTAGGTTACAATATCATTAAAACTTAATTTTTTTGCATCTTTAAAAACTGATATCATCCCAGCCCTAATTGCGATACAGTTTACAAGGCAAAAAGCTAAGGAGGGCAGGGTGCAATTGTCCCAGTATCCATTGAACACTCCCCACAACAATATTACCACAAACACACTGTAAATAATTCGCATTCACCAAAAGAAATATAAGTCTCACCTGAAAACCCCTTGGGGAAGCTCATTGATTACCACCCTCCGACTCCATGCTAGCAGGTCCCTCTCGGTGGCCATCTGACTGCGTGGGGCATTATGGTGCATTTGTCGCACACCCTCTACTTGCTCGCTTCTTTGTAGGCCAACGATAGGTAATGAGTCCACATCTGCAGAAATAAAACGTTAACAACTAGGTCAATGTGTGAATAAAACAGGTATAGCTTTTAAGACAGCATCTGCAGCCTCATCATTAATTTTGTCTGTTATTTGTTTGACCAACTATACGCAACTGCCATAATCTCCACCTATGCCCAGAGCACCACCCTTGATTATGCTAGGCGGAAACTAAACAAAAAATTGGTTACCTCCTATTTGTTTTTATTTTTTTTAAACTTGCTTTCCCAAGTTGCACGCAACTTTGTCCAGGCTTTTTGGTAAAAAATAAATGGTGGCACAACGTTAAGACGTTATCAACACTAGTGATGCAACAATTCAACGGTTCGGAACATTTTGTGAAGTGGGGGAACACCACCATTGCCATGTCCGTATTTGGATTTAGGTTTTTATATAACATGAGACTAAATAAGTAGATTCTCTTTTGTGAGTAAAAGTACAACATACTAGAGATGGGCATTTGAAGCATATCATTATGAATATTCCACAAAAATTTTATAGTAATTTAATCAATTAACAAAAAGAAAAAAAGAGAATGTATAGAAAGCACATACATAATACAATGTAGCCTGAAGGGCTTCCGTGATCTGGCCTTCACTAAACAACTGTATTGGTTTTCCATCTATTAGTCCCCCAAAAAATAAGGAAATCAAATCAAATTTGTTAAATTTATTGAGCATTTTAGATATTAAAGCTTGTGGGCTTGGATATCGATAAAGTCCACTTGCAGCTTATGATAGGGCTGCACGTTATAGACATTATAGGCGAAATAAACCAGTTAAATTAAAAACACCCACTCATTCCACTGCATCAAGCAAGCTCAATTTTACGTTTCAACATCAGACGAGCGCTCGATCAATCACAGGTGTTCCTGCTGAGCATGCTAACGAGTTGATGCTCACTCTCACGAAAGGCAAATTCCATTGCGCTAGAATGCTACTTTCGAAAGTCAGCAACCTCCTGCATTCATTAGACGAGGTCAAGTTACGGTACAGGCGATGAGGGCATTAAAACTGAGTTTAATTACGTTATGATGCGGTTGTGCCCAGATTAGTTTTGGTTTGGCAGGGCGGTGTGTTACAACTAAAGCCTGGTTTATACTTCTGCATGATCGCGTTAGCGAATGTAAGCGTTCATTTGGCGCTTACGTTCGCACAGTAGTTTGTCTACATACTTCAACGTAAGTTTAACGGGCCCACTAGGTGACAGTGTCGATTCAGTAATCCAGAATGTACAGAAAACCGTAGAAGCACAGACACGGAACTCCCGTTCGTGTCCCGCGAAAGTATAAACAAAGAGACCAAAGGTTGCTCACTGCTTTTCATATTTTCTAATATCAAATCAAACAAGCTCATTTATCGAAAACGTTTAAAACAAGCAGAGCTGACCAAAGTTCTGTACAATATAGTCATATAAAGTTTATCAAACAATACAGAAAACAGTTGTAACATATAGCCCTATATACATAGGCTATACTATGTGCAAGCTAAGTGCATAGAAAACCACTAATATGATTAGAAGGCTATTGAAAATCAGCATATCTGCTCCAGTTAATTGTGGCATCTACGTTTTAATTTGTTTAGATACATTCAAAATATTACCAAACATCTGCTTGCTTCCTACCCTGCTCAACCAATCAGCGATTGTTTGACGCACTGAGAAATCTGCTTTGCGCAACGGGCTGTTAGGATTTGGGAGGACTCCCTGTCAACACGTCGGCGGGCCTCGGTAAACTAAGCTTTCCCAGAAGCCCCTGCCCTTCGAAGCTACGAAGAGCTGTTTACGTGCTCCTTCGCAGAAGTATAAACCAGGCTTCACTCTTTAAACAAGCGTAACAAACACTACTAGGCATTACAGTGGCAGACTCTACTGTTTGCCCGAGGTAACCATTAACTACAAATATAAATGTTCCCTAAACATGGTTAATCAACCGAAGTATCATAAAAGCAAACAGGGTTTTATTAGGGGTCCAAGCAGCGAAGCTGCGGAACCATATTGTAATTGTTAGTATTATTAAGTGATGTGTCAGTGAAGCACACATCTTGTTATCGTAAAGTCAAATGCTGCGTCTTAAATCGCAAACTATAACTTTTTTCTTTTAGTAGGTACTGCAACTGCCCTTACAAAGTTTGTACAATTACTTAAAGTAGGCTACAGTATGCATGCAATTGGGACATACTACTTTGTCATAGCATCCGCACAGTCCGTAGCGCCGAATTTGAAAATCGTTGGTGCTCCATCAGTGCGGAGAGTCAATGTGACGTTTCTTCCACTTTGCTGAGAATTGCAGGTCAGAAAAGCCAGAAAAGCATGCTGGCTAGCATACTGTCAAATGCGACCAGATGTAGTAAGACATCCTGGTATTTTTGGCTTACTACATTTCACATATATTGTATTGGGACATACTAAATCTTTTTCTGGCTTACTATATAGTGGGCACGTATGGGTATTTGGACGCAGCCATATTCTTCTTCTTCAGCCGATTTTTAGAGCCCTAACTACGCCCGCTTATTTGACACTATGGATTCCATTCCCGTGCCAACAGGTCTTCGGTTATCGTGTGCAGTACACTTGCATTTTGCTAAGTAATAGGTTAACATGTTATATTTTTAATTATTATTTGTAAACGTTTTTGCCCCATTGAAATGAATAAGTATAGAAACCACACTGCCCGTGCCGTGGAGAAAACAATTCAACAGCTGCGCACATTAGCGCACCTAGCTGCTTGATAAAGTGGCACCTTTAAGGACCAGAACTAGGGATGTCAGCAACACTTCTCCTTGGATGATGGACGCGGTCCACTGCCACAGACAGAAATGTCGCAAAACTGAAAGACAATGGAAAGCCACTGGACTAGAAGTGCTTTATACCTGAAAAATCTCAGATACTCTTTTAATGCACTAGTAAAAGCACGGACTGCTTACTTTGCTAACATAATCTCTTCTTCAAAAAGAAATCCTAAGGTCTTATTTGACACTATCAATAACATTGTTTCACCGCCCCTACCTACATTACCATGTTTTTCTGTCAATGATTGTAATAAGTTTCTAATTTTTTTTGTTGATAAGGTAATGGCTATTAGGTCCAGTATTCTTCCTGGGACTTGTTCGTCCACTTCTAGCCCCCTGTTGTCTCCTACTGTTCTGAACTCTTTCAAACCAATCAGTTTGCAAGATATGATGGGTTTGATTAGGAACATGAATCTATCGTCTAGCCCTCTGGGTGTAATACCATCTTCTCTATTTTTAAAAGTTTTGCCTATTATCGGCCCTGCCGTATCAGCTTTTGTTAATTCTTCCTTGTCTACAGGATGTATACCTTCCTATTTTAAGCATGCTACTGTCCAGCCCATAGTAAAGAAACCTAACTTAGATCCTGCTGTGCCCAACAACTAAAGGCCTATATCTAACTCCCATTTTTCTCAAATTTTAGAGAAGGTTTTCACCAAACAACTCACTGCTGCGTTGGAAATGCACAATATTTATGATAAGTTGCAGTTTGGATTTTGGAAACAGCACTCTACTGAAACTGCTCTTCTGAGGGTTTCAAATGATATCTTAATATCATCCGATGTGGGTGATTGTTCTGTATTAGTTCTACACGACCTCATTTCGGCGTTTCACACGGTAGACCATCATATCCTCGTAAAAAGGTTACATGACTGGGTGGGCATTTCAGGCACAGCATTAGACTGGTTTTCATCATATCGCACGGATAGAAGTTTCACTGTCTCAATTGGAGACTTTGTGTTGGATTCCTCTCCACTGTCATGTGGTGTCTCGCAGGGATCGGTTTTGGGGCCCCTATTATTCTCTTTATATTTGCTGCCATTGGGACAGATTATAAACAGATTTAATAGTAAATATCAACTATTTGCAGATGATATCTAGCTCTACTTTTCATTTAAACCTAGTGAAGTTTATAGGTTATCATGTCTCCTAGACTGCCTTAATGCTATCAGGAACTGGACAGCGGTAAATTTCTTACAGCTAAATGCTGATAAGACTGAAGTCCTGATTGCTGCTCCAGAAATGGTTGCTCCCTTGATAAAGCCAATTAATGGGCCCCTTTCTTCTGTCGCACACTCTAACCTGCGTAATTTAGGGGTTGCATTTGATCAGTCCTTGTCGTTTGACGCTCATGTTAAGCAGCTGACTAGGTCATGTTTCTTTCACTTAAGAAATATTAGTAAACTAAGATCTGCAGTTTCAAATGTAGAATAAGAGATGATTATACATGCCTTCATTTCATCTCGCATCGACTATTGTAATGCAC
>JAVQIZ010011008.1:0-28278 GCA_036023535.2 Galaxias brevipinnis | reverse complement strand
GGCATTATGTGGCCTGTAAGGGCCCAGTGCTAGGCTGGAGAAGCTCTCACTGCAAGTGTGATGCAGTACTCCAATACTACAATACTGTGTGCAATACTGTGAGCCAGGAGACTGAACCTGAAGAAGACATGGGCAGAATAGAGCCCTTCTTTCAAGATTACTAGTAGCAAGGAAGTAGTGAGTAGGTTTGTCTTTAGTTTAAATGGATGTAGTGTGCGGTTGGATCTCATAAGATCTACATTGATAGAGTTTATGTGGTATTTATGTGGAAGAATGATGTGCTATTTATGTGGAAAAGTGGATTTTGCTTGTTTGAATATGATAGCAATCATCAAAGAAAAAGAGTGTTTACCAGTGTTTACCATGGTGATGTGAGATGTTTATCTCATCTTAAACTGAAACAACAAGTGAATGCATTCCACACCATATATCACTGATAGAATTGTATAGCAAACTAGCCTGTTTTTTTTCTAAAATAGGAAAAGGCGTAATTCAAATAAATATGCTTCACAAACAAAAATTTACAACCATCAATATAATAGGTCTGTGAAATAATCTGTTTGTGATTTTGGTTTTGCAAATATTCCCAAATAGCACAGCTCTTTTTTTATATGGCTAAGGCCAGTGAAAGTAAGAGTCCCTTTGGGTGCATGTTTGACAGCATCAAACTTATAATCTATGATGATCAATTATGCAGTTCACAGTCGTTTCATATCTACATTTCATGATGTGGTTGTGCCACTGGAACAACTTTGAAAAACGTAGATTTCTACATAACGTACACATGCAGGCATTGTCTTACATTTGACACTTGGTCAGAAACTGTCAGGCAGCGAGTCTTTTTGTGGCGGGTGTGATTGATTGCGGCTATTATCCAATCAAAGGAATGATGTTGAGGAGGAAGAGGGGGATTTTGATGATGATTATAGCAGAACTGTAAGTGCTGGAAATTATGATGAGAATAATGGTGGAGATGATTACGATGATGATGATGACGATGATGAAGATGATGATGACGATGACTGAGATGAAGATAAAGGTTAAGTCGACGATGGGGGGGGGGGTCACCACAGAAAAAAAAACATGTGACATAGGCTCACGCATCTGTTCTGACCCCCCATCCCACCGCCTTCCACTCCCCCCAGGTGTCCCGTTCCTGGCTGTGACGGGCAGGGCCACGTGACGGGGAAGTACGCCTCTCACCGCAGTGCGTCGGGCTGCCCCCTGGCGGCCAAGCGCCAGAAGGACGGCTACATGAACGGGGCCCAGTTCACGTGGAAAGCAGGGAAGACGGACGGCATGGCGTGCCCCACCCCGGGCTGTGATGGCTCGGGTCACGTCAGCGGCAGCTTCCTGACCCACCGGAGGTGAGTGTGGTGGGGACGTGGGGTCTCTACTCCAGTCTCTACTGAGTTTGAGTTGAACATAATAGTAACTGACAGATAAGGATAGCGTTTTGGACTCCTTCCCAATGGATGTGGGTCAAGTAACAATGGCGGTTATGGATGTCTTTTTCTTAAATATGGATAGTATGAACATCCCAGGTGTAGCCATGTGGAAAACCATAACCTGATAAATATCTATGCTGTTAATCCCTAGTGTGTATGTGAGTGTGTGTGTCAGCAGGTGCGTGTGTTGTGTATATGTGTGTGCTTGTGTGGGCTCATTTCTGTGGCCAAAACCAGGGTACACTGAACAATTTCTCTTCTTTCCTTATCTTGTCCACCAGTCTGTCAGGTTGTCCACGTGCCACATCAGCCATGAAGAAAGCCAGACTCTCTGGAGTGGAAATGCTATCGATAAAACAACGTGCCAGCAACGGTAGTGACAGTAACCCCCTCACTCTCACAATACCACCAATCAGGAGTGTGCATACAGACCTAAATACTCAGTGGTGTTCCAGTTCTAGATAATTAGCCAATCAGCTGGGTGAATGCAAAATGAACTGCTGAGTGGGTGCCCAAATCTGAAATAAACAGCCAATCAGGGGATAGGGTATGCATAATGAGATTCGGAGTAGTGTCCCAATCTGAAACAAAGGCTCTCGGATTGCTTGGCGGTGAATCTCGTTCGCACAATATCTGCGCCAGCCACTAGTCATTTTTGATTTGACAAGACTGTTTCCCCTTCTGTGAAAAATACATTTGGCATATTTTTAGATGTACATTTACATTTAAGATTTCGAAGAAGTGAATAGAATGATAGTTTGTTTATTTTGAACTTGAAAGGACATTACTTTTTAATACTGTACTGTACACATAATTAATAAACATTTCATTTATTGATTGACACCAAGTACCAATGATCAGAGTGCATATTATGATTGCGTTGCTTTATTCCAGGATTAGACAACGACGAGGAAATAAAACAGCTCGACGAAGAAATCAAAGATTTGAGTGAAAACAGTTCGCAAGTGGAAGCTGACATGATCAAACTTAGAACACAGGTAAATCTCGAGCAAAGAAGGAATTGTGGACCTACTCTGTTGTGTGTAGGTGTTCGTGCATGTTTCTTTACCTGCACGGTCTCTTTTTGTCATCTCTCGGACATGCTTTGGTACTCAACGGCATACCACCCAACAGATGATACTTCATCGTACTTTTATGAGATAATCAACCTCTATGTCTCAAATGTAGCTAGATGCAAACCGTTGCGATAAAGTTCTGCTTTTTATGCCGTCCTCCCCCTCCCCTTCACAGATTACCACAATGGAGTCCAACATGAAGTCTATAGAGGATGAAAACAAGGTGATTGAACAGCAAAATGAATCTCTCCTGCATGAGCTGGCCAACCTCAGCCAGTCACTGATTAACAGTTTAGCTAATATCCAGCTCCCTCATATGGTAAGGGCCATCAAGAAAGCCTAGCGGTCAAGTTATCAAACCTAGTCCAATGAAACATATACATGGCTTTTGTTATTGTGTATATGTGTTTGATTGAATTTCTTAGTTTAGTGCATGCCTACATTAAAGCACTGCATCGGTCGTCAGTTAGGAGCAAAGGGGGAGTTGTGAAATGAGGCTTCTTTATTTGTGATTCTCAAATACTTTCTGAAGACAGTAAGGTGACAAAAGAGTGATGACAGTAAGAATTTAACAACTTTACCTTCTAACTACATAAACAAACAAAACAGCGTATTATGTTCATGGAGGACAAAGATTCACACTACAGTACAATATAATACTTATCCTTTTCAATATTTTCTTGTAGTACCTTGTTTTGCTTATATTGCTATGTTTTTTTAAATCAGATATTTCAGTGGTTAATGATAAAGGTATCCATCAATTGCACAGTAAATGCTGTCAAAATATATGCTCCTTTCCTTAAAAATGTATTGTATATTTACCATATTCAGGAAGATTTGTTCGAGAAAATACACTTTTCGGTTC
This sequence comes from Galaxias brevipinnis, assembly GCA_036023535.2. Taxonomy (NCBI): domain Eukaryota; kingdom Metazoa; phylum Chordata; class Actinopteri; order Galaxiiformes; family Galaxiidae; genus Galaxias; species Galaxias brevipinnis. Next base: position 24,889 of record JAVQIZ010011008.1, on the reverse strand, counting down.
AAAATCTAAATAACAGTTAATATTTTTGGCTGTATCAGCTACCAAAAAGCTATTTGATACACAATGAAAAGTTTAATTCTAGCTTTTGGTAAGAAGATTAAAATCTTATATCAAAGATTAGGCTGAACTTTACATTCACAGTGCTAATTGGTTTTAACTTTTTATTTTTTGTCGCTTAGAAAATTCTAAGGGTGTGAGCTGGAATTAATAATAGGCCTAGTTTAGCATCAGCTAAATTGTATTCAGAGCTATTCGTCCATTAATCACAGTATCAAATACTACCACCCAGTGTATGTGTGAGAAAACAGCAGGAGGTGTGAAAATAATTCATGAAAGTACAACTAAAGACTAACGGACTTGTGTTATGTCTTTCCCATTTTATAGAAACCTCTGGCACACAAAGAGACCCCCATTAGAAACAATAGCTGCTTACAGATGCATCAGAGAGTAAGATCATTACTTGGTTATCCGCATGTTTTGTTTCATGCTCTACTCTGATGTCACTCTCATTGAGTAATTGCCTGAAGATGCATCATTTTCTAAGTGCTACCTTATCTTTCTCTAGTCATAACATTAAATAAACAATGATTGTTTTTCAAAATGACTTTATTCAGTTGCATTGTCACTTTCCATATTGTATGTGTTTGTGTGAACTGCTATTATTTAATGAATGACAATAAACCTAACAAATATTGAGATATAACGTTATTCTCATACAGATTATTATTCAGATGAATCTTAACATTTCCCAAAAATACAAAAAGTATTGCAATCAAATGGCTTCCATTTGTTTTAAATAATTTGTCTGTTTCTGGAATGATTCGCAGGAGACAATAAGTGAGCAGAACTTTGAGTCATATGTGACCACTTTGACGGACATGTACTCAAACCAAGACCAGTACCAGAGCCCCGAGAACAAAGCACTGTTGGAAAATATTAAACAAGCCGTTCAAGGGATCCAAGTGTAGCGCTCCAGCATGGAAGAGAACCTCTTCCTGAAGGGAAACGGGAGAGAACTCTGGTGGGTGCATCTCACTGTAGGCTGCTGTACGTTGTATCTAATCATAGTGTTATATATTGAAGTACGTTCTTTCAGAAAAAAAAAAGTTGTTATGCTTACAAAACTTCATGATTTTTGGTCTTGCTTTAAGAATCAGAAGAGTGGCAAAATAGTTTTTGAGGACATTCACATTTTGTACGTTTTCATATGAGCTTACATAGTGTGACGTAATGTTTCTAGCTGCTCATGTATGCACATTTTTTGTGTATATTCCTGAACAGTTACCTAATGATATAGTAGATACGTTCTTTGTATTGCTTGACGACGAAGACATTTAGATTAAAATCTGAAATGGACAGTGAAAACCTTTTGAAAAAAGGAGGAATTTCAAGGAGGTAGCTCCTTTTCAATCATTTCTTTCTCCTCTATGGATGATTTTGGATGTTTTTCTTTGTTTTTTTTGTTTTCTTTTGTTAATGTGCAGAAAACTCAATTGCAAAACATGGTTGCAAGTTGCTTTATTTTCTAATGCTTGAAAAGTGTAATCTGTCTTTTGTTAAAAAAAGATTTGTAGCTGTAGGTGGGGGCATTTTTACATAGTGCTGGAAACAAGTCTGGAACAGAAACTGACCTGATGTATGTATGAATGTTTGTGATGTATGAATAGTTTTAATGTAAACATCATAATACGGAAACCCAATTGTGGAAATGTCATAACTCTACAGCGGTAATTAGCGTAAACATATACAGTGTATGGTCTAATCCATAATAACTGCCCTTCAATCAGTAAAAGGCTAATGTGTAATTACAATAGATTTTATTAAACACAATACTGTGGCTAGAATTTGAAAAAGCCAACAAAATAATCTAAATAATTTGGTTCTATATAGGCCTTTGTCTGCAAGGGCATAGATTGTTTGGGTATATGCAATTTCTTGTTTATAAAAATAGCTGGGTAACACGATCATCTTTTTAATATGAATGGCCTATGGGAGATATTCTTTTTTATTCTACTATAATTACTATCTTTTAATACAAATATTCTTTAAGAACCTTGAACGGTCAGTTTCAGAAGTGAAAGATAGTATTTAATTCCACATGAATCCTGTACAATTTTGCACAGGTACTCAGTTGTTTCCATGTTTTGATGTTTTCACAGAAAACTAAAACGCAGTACCTGAGAGCCTAAGTGGTGGATCACAGTCAGAGGGTTTTGTAAAGAGTATTTATAGAGTTCAAGAGCGGGACTTACAGGGTCATTGTCCCCACTTATGTGCCAGTAGACTATTTGCACTTGTCCTAAAGATATTGTCCTAACATACGGCGGCGTGCAATTTCTGAGTGTCCCGTTTGGCACACAATGATTAGAGTGAACAAAATGTTCTAGGTGCCACTGTTGCTAATGAAGTAGTCCACCTGGAGAGGACCTACATGGACTTTAAAACCAGAAATGATGAAATATGAATATTACCGTTGCAGTTATACTGTATTATCAGTTGTAAAACAATAATGTTCTTTCATTTTGGTATGTTATATGAAGACAGAGTACTCCCCCAAGCAGCACTTTATATGTAATCACTGTACAAATGGGTAAATAATCAATCAACATTAGATAAGAAAAAAAAGAGGGTTTTGTTTCTCGCAGGGCTGAGACGCAAAGAAACAAGCTTCCTTAGGGGGCAATCCAGTGTCATGTCTCTACACACCTTGTCCTTCTGTTGTTCTAGTTGTTAGAGACCGTGTTGGGGAAATGCCTTTTTGAGAACTAATGCAAAAGGTGCTCTATTGATCACCTGGTAACTTATCTATTGTACTATACCGTCCTCTTTTAGGACTCTCCATTCTCCATAATTGCATATGACTTTTGTCCCACAGCACCGTGTCTGCAGCTTTTTGCCAATATAGTAATGCTTTTAGTAGTCATAGCTAGTACCGGTTTAGAAATAATTCTCATTATCAGTGAAAATGGAAAGGGAATTTAAAGCACAACTGGATGCTCATCTAACTGGGACATAACCATAAATTTGAAAACATTTATCTGGGACTTTCTGCAAGAAATATGAAAAGGTGTCACATACTATATTAAAATGCTGACTTTTCAAATGAATCATTGTGAATTCATCAGAGTTTATTAAATCTATCTGATTCATTTTGAGGTGGATTTTCAGTAAATATTAAAGAAGACAGGATTTTGTAAACTGTTGTGCTCTCTGTGGAACTGAAGTTTGATTTATTTTTGTACTACACAGCATGGATTTGTTGATTTTAATTTTGCTATAAATGTGTGAGATCACAAGTTGCTGTGATATTTCATTTTTAAATTGTGAACTTTGTACAATTTTGTCATGCTGGATGTTGACACATCTTACTATGAATAAAGAAAAATTGTGTGGCCACAGGCCTGTAAGCTCATGCCTCTGTATTTTAATTATGTGATTATTATATCGCTTTTATGTTGCCAATGTTCTTTTAAACTTTGATGGTCACGACATAAGCATTTACAACCAGTAGATGGCAGAATACAATTGATCAATTAAATGTGTTATATACTCAATAAGGCATAGATGAAAGAATAGAGGCTGTTTAAGCTGGCAGTTTCTTTTTTTTCACTTGTTCATAATTATTTTTCAAAGAATAATATGATGGTTTCACGTATAACCCATATATTAAATGTTGTTCGTTATTGAAAGCTATCATTTCAGTTATGTTCAATTGGGCAAGAACAAGGACTGATGCAATTTCAAGCTACAGTTTGATCCTACAAGATTCTGTTCTATTCAACTCTCTTTCTCTCTCTCTCTCTCTCTCCTTCCCTCTCTCTCTCACACACACAAACGTACCAGGGTCTCTTTTATTCTCTCTTTCCCTCTCTGTAAGGAGGCGGGAGTAAATCCCGGGACAGACCGAATTCCACAGGTTTACCATAACTGAGTAGATGTTAGTCGGCGAGAGGGTTGCTGGCGGTGTGTAGGCTACTCTGCGCGGCTGAGTCCCTAGCAATGGCGCTGTGGTCTGGCCAACTCTTTTCCCCGTTTGTTTTTGCATTTGCTTTCTTACTGGTTGCAAGTATACCAAAGTCTGTCAATTCTTGCCCAAGCCGCTGTCTATGTTTTCGAACTACAGTGAGATGTATGCATCTAAACTTGGAAACCGTACCTGCAGTTTCTCCACAAACGACCATTCTGTAAGTAACTGTTACAGTACTATCTAACGCTATAACTTTTCCTGGTGAATTACAAGATAAAAGCCAAAAATCAAAATAATGTTTGTTTTTCTAGTTGTTTTTTACAAAATGTATTCATACGACACTATTTATCAACTTGTTTTTTAATCAAAAGTTGTTTTAAGTTATTATAACGTAATATGTAGACTTGTGCAATTAGTCGAATTTATTGTTTCAGGGACAGTAAAACTAATAATCTGAAGCCAAGCGTTGCTCTGTGCTAATAGGAAGGATTTTGACAACTTATTTATTTAGCTATTTAGATTAAATTTTTTAAGGTCACCCAGCTGTAAGGGTCATTCTGCTAAAGCTGCAGGACATTTTCCAAGTCAATGAGACAGCCTAGGTGGTAATATATATATATATATGTATATACACAAAAAGTGATTGCATGGGTTTTAATTTAGATCAAAAGGTGCAAGAGCTTTATGTGAAACAGAGATTTGTCTTTCCTTCATGTGTGCATGCAAGGAATGATAACTTAAATGAGTCATTATGTTATCCTCATGGAGAGCAACTGAGGGACCATATTGGTTATATGCCTTATCATGCCTTATCAAAGGCATAATCTATCCCCACTTACTTTGCATGCTATTGGGCGTTTTCTGTTCTGGTTAATTGCATATAAAAAGTAATCGTCAAACGTACTCTAGCCACATAAACAGAACTGCAAATCTGATCCAGTTTGAGTCAAAATGAGCAGAGGTGTCTAGTATCATCAAACTGTTTACTGTTGACACCTTAGTACACAAATCAGTGAGATCCTCGTTCCTCCCCCTTCTTTCTCAAAAGTATATACTGTCAGGCAGAAAGGATTCTGACCAAGAGTCAGTTGTTTAAGATTGTGAGGGTTGTTTGATGCAAAAAATAATAATAATAAAACTGCATCTGAAGATCAGTAACACTCCACTAAGGTCACCGTTCACACAGTGTGCCCTTTTGTTGGAGGCAGCTCCAGTCCCTGAGAGCCAGACAGCCAAGGCACAAGGCTTCAAAACACTCCGATCCCAAATATGTGCCCCCCTTGTTTTCTAATTGACCCATGTGCTTGTGGTGTGTGTTGCCGACCTCCTTTATGCATCTGCACAAATACAGACCTTCATTCAGCCGGACAGCAGGGCCACAAAGGGGCAACTCAGCCGCTCTTAACAGCGCCGGGTGCAGCGTGCTCAGAATTAGCCCTGTTTGCCAACATCTGCAGACAACCTCCAGCTTCACAAGGAGTGACCCAGTCTGAGGCCCCGAGGCCAACCCAGCCTCCCCCAAAGCAAAGATAGAAGCGCTGACCTCCGCCATGCAGCTCAAAGCAATGTTCAGCTCCTTGTGTACCCCTACTCCACTTGAAGTATTTCAATCCGTCAGGGCTGTCGAGAAGAGGCGATGTGTGTGGTGGGGCTTTTTCCAAGCCTGTCGGGCTTGCCTCTGTTTGAAGCCGCTGCAGCCACCTGTCACCGTGGACTTTGCTCAGTCTTGTTAGGACATGAATGTGTCTCCTTTCGGCTTCGCGGTTCCTTCACTGTAAATACTGCACAAATCGCGGCTCCTCCGGGCACTCAGGCACCTTTCATCTGGACTCCTCCTCGCCCAGGCACTCCTCAGGGGGAATGCCTGTGTGTCTGGCTGCAGGGCAAGGTCTGTCTGCGGAGTGGCTGATCGCATTAAGCCCTGTTACGGAGTCGTCAAGGTCATCACTGTGGATTACAAGCCCGTCCTTTACATGGAAAGAGAGAGTGTGTGTGGGTTTGTGTTCAAGAGAGACGTTGTCTGTCTTTGACCTATACATCATGCATTTGTTTTGTTCCTCATTGCTCCAGTCACTGAACAAATTCACGGACATTCAGCATTCTCGCCTGACAGGGTTTTTACTGGGCGACCGGTCTAATTTCACACGGGGAGATACCCAGCTGACTAGACTCCTGGCTGGGCAATGCATTCCTCATCTCCCTCCTGGCAGCACGCCACATTCTAACTAGGAATTTCCTCCTTAAATGTCCACCGCAGTCAGATATTCCTCTCTATGCTCCCTTAGTGCTGTGAGAATGAAGTAAGTGGAAGGCTAGCCCTCTAGACATAAGGGCTGATTAAGTCCACCCCTTGTAGGGTTGAGCTTTCAACCAGAAGCCTATGTCTGTCTCCTAGAGAGGCCCTGCTATTGCCTTGACCTAAGGCCCTGTGGGGCATTTGTTTCTTATTCTTAAGACCAAACAGTCACAGGGAATATGGTAAGCCTATTCAGGCTTTTATTTTCCAGTCGAGAATGTCCACTGCTGGGTTGTAAAAGAGGTACTAAAGATTAATACAAAGAGTAGTGGTGAGATGCCCAAGCCGTAAATTTCTTTAGGGGTTACAATCCAGTTTTGTGCAATGCTTAGAGAGAGTGTCATGGATGTCATTATCCATTCATTTGGCCTGCATTTGTTTTTCAGCTGTTTTCTGCTATTCTGTTTGAGGCATAATGGTAAATTACGTTTAGTTTTACGTTTACGCTACCTTTGGCTCTCTTTTGTTGTCAGCACACATACATCCAGTAGGCTCGCTGCTTCTGGTTAATTCATTGGCATTTCACAGATTTATATAATGGGCTGCACAAAACACCAATTTTTATTGATTTAGGTTTTGAAGTGTTACGAACGATGCTTGCTAAGGTGCCCATTCGCACAGGTTTACAGGATGCTTTATGGACTGAGGCCAAAGACAAAACCAGGTGTATAGAAGCCTTTCAAAGCCTAATGCAGCCACGAAGCCTTGATATCAGCCATCCTCTATGTGTTACTTTTTGTTTATGCGTGTAGGCCTTTGCGTTAATTTGTCAGTGGTGCCTTGTGTGCGTTCTCACATGGCCTCTCACACGAGGCAGAAATTTGTTTCAACATTGTGAAAGTGAACTCTTATTGAAAACATATGGGCAATACCATGGCAACGGGGAGCATGCCTGTTGTAAATGTGTCAATGTGTGAGCTCATAAAGGGGCTTGTTATGACCTAGTGGAGCTCCTTTATGTAGCCAGTCATGTGGTCCAATTTACTTTGTTGTTCGTCGCATCCTCTTAAACTCCCAAATACCTTTCTACATTGTAAACACCAGCAAAACTTCCCAGTGTAATAAACTGCAAGTTTTTACATGAACAATGATAATTGAAAAATGTGTATTTCACATGTTTTTGGTTGTACGTCGTATTTCCATCCATGCCGAGGGCTAGATCATCTGTTCAGGCCTATCTTAATGAAGCTTAACATTTAAATGGTGTTGGGAGCGTTCGACTGCCCAGATGTCAAGTCGAACCTGGATATCCCCCTGAATGGTTTCTCTTCGGTGGGGGCTTGGGGGTGACTGTGTAACCAGGGAGTCGAGTTGAGGGCAAGGATTGGGCTGAAGCTTGTGATGGTCTTGATTTGCTGCTAAATTTACGAGGTACCCTCCCCACGCTCTGTCCTTTGAGGCCCCGCTTGGTCAACTCAGTTACTTGGTGTTCAAGCACCGACTTTTCCCTTCCGTTCTCCCCTCTCTGTGTGTCATTATTAGCCCTCCAACGGTGGCTCGGCCTGAGTGACGGGGCCAGTGTGAACGAGTCGGGGAGAGAAAGAGGAGTTCCATTGTTTGGAATTTGATGCAGTCAGGCTTTGTGAAGCGTTCAGTCCCTGTGGCATTATGGAATGTAAAGCCAGAAATCCCCAAAGCCTTGCTCATTTGCACGGGGAGATTGGGCAGAAGATAGTTGTTGAAAGGAACCCTCCTGGCCCCTCTCTTCCTGTGGGTGTCCTTTGGGGGGGACAGCTGCTCTCCCAAACTCAAACCTTATTCCACCCTTAGTTGCACAAGAATAGTGGCGTATATATGAAAAGTATTCTGAGCTCTCAGACAAGTCTCAGGTTTATTCTTATCCTTTTTTTTTACACTCATAAAATACTTCACCGTTTGTTTTGTCTAGCAGCTGCCTAGTAGTTGCATGCGATAGAGTCAGTCCTTCTTTTTGACATGCTTTATATACCGCCCGTTTAAACGGTAATGGCCCACAGCTCTCGCATCCATCTCCAACTCCAACAGGCTCCATGCGGCTTTGATAGGCTGGCCCTGTGCACCACTGCTCCCCTGGCAAGCAGCAAATCCCTGTAGTCTGTTTGCACAGGATGCATATTACACAGAAACCCCAGCCTTGTTTGGAGATCCAGATTCTCCCGTTCTTCCTTTGGGAAACGAAGTGGGGAGGCCGCCTTGTTCTTGTTTAACCAAGAGTGACTCACACACGCCGAGAGTTCTTGGCGAGCCCACTTGGGCATGTGTCACCCGGCCAAATAATCCCTTGACAGGAGAGAAAGGGCTCCACACATGGCACTCAGATGCTAGCTGGAGCTGGAGGAGTTCCATGTCCACTCCCTCGATGACTTAAGCAATAGTTTGCTGAGAGAATTCCTCTGTAGCTGCAGCTAGAAAATAGAATAGTGTAGAATGCAATAGAATACAAGTGGATATTAGAATTTTGTCATTCTTCGTGCTTTATTGTCCAAATAATTTCAATGAATAGTAGAAGCCACCCCGATCCAGCTCAGGATTGCTGTGTTTAGCTTGTTTTTTTCCCTATCTATCTCATGTGGTTCTATCCCCAATGCATGGCAAATAGCAGAGCTGGATATGTGTAGCAGGGACAGTTGTCTTTCTTAGGGTTGGTTGATAATCACAGTTGGCATGGTTATCAGGCCGGCTGCCCTTATCGGCCAGTCCATTTGCTCCGCGGAATTTCCCTCTTTGAATCCTAAAGGCTTGGCGGGCGGACAACCAACAAGAACCCAGGACCGTTTTTTTGCATCCTGTTTACGAACAATTGCCCAGGACTGTTACACCAGATCACCTCGCACGTGTAACTGTCCCCTCATGTGGCACGGAGACATGTGTGAGCTCACCAGACGGACTGAATGTGAAGGGTTGTCCAGGCGCCAGGCCCAATGGACTGTGCATGTCTGTGAGACTGTCACCGCTGTTCGGGGAAAAGATCTTGATAAAGCCCCATCACCTAGTCGGCCAAGTTTGGAGAACAGAGGAAGGCAATGGCATTGCAAGGACATCATTTAAGGCAGGGCTGCACAGGAAGATAGGTCGATCTGGTTCCCAGACAGAAGGCCGGCCCTAATTCTTTTTTAGCCTTTACCCTGAATACACCCACTATTGATTGCTTTGGAAAGATAATACCTTTTGTTAAGAGAAACACTTGCCCCAGGAGCTGTGCCTTCCTGGGGCCAGATTTCCTTGAGTAAAGGTCTTGCAAGCCATGCTGCGCTGAGTACAAGTGTAGCCCTACAGTTAACAAAACACAAACAATAGACTCAGATGAAATAACGTTTGTACGTGCAAGCACAGGCAAAGATCATGGCCTTGTACAACTATGTGAGACCAATAGAGAGGCCCTTCGATGGCTAAGAGTACATATCATGATACATCACAGTGTCCCCCAACAAGAGGAGTGGGAGAGGTTGTGAACATGCGACAAAGCCAAACAGTACAGGCTGTAATGATCCTGTTGTATGTGTCAGTAACAATGGCTGTGCCTCTATTGAGCATGCTCAGAATTGCTCCTACATCAGTCAGTAGAGGACAGTGAATGGTTGTGAGACTTTCTTGGACCGTTTGAGTTCTCCAACGAACAACGCTCAAGATCTGCTGGCCTTTGTGGTTGCTATTGCATTGTGTTACACTCCTCAGCTGTATGCTTGCCATCGTGATGTCTGAATGGGATCTCTTTTGGGAGGCAGTCATCCGAGGACTCGTCGCGTACAGTGTTGCTCGTGCGAGTGAAACCCAACAGGACAATAGTGCGAAGGGTTGTCAAAACATCTTTAGTAGAACTGTATAATTGGTGTGCAAGTGGGGAAAAGGTATTGTTTTGACCAAGTCAAGGATCTTCAAGGAATATCAGCTAGCCTATTTTTACTTACTGTCCATAATGCCCAAATTAACAATACTGCTATAGACTATTATTTTTTAAATGGGTAATGGAGGATCCAAATAAAGTCTACTGATTTACTGATACTCGATTCCTACTCTAGCCAATGCTCAAAGCCACTTTTGAAGCTCTCTATATGAAAGGAAGTCAGCATATGAAACACTGGGCCCTAAAATTGGGTCCATATGCATGGGCTTTAATAGAGCGAGTGACCCATACACATTTCACTCTCTTTGAAATCAGCTTGCTAGGTTATTTGACCTTAGAAACATGAGACGGCAAAAGTTCAGGAATGTATAGTTTTTTTCTGATTTTGTTTAGAAATCTATTGTGCATGTTCTAACTAGGACACAAAGGTCACAGACAAAGAGGTCAATGTAAACTGCGTGGTGGAGTTTAATTTCACAGCACAGGGAGTGGGTTGTCTTAGAAGATAAAGCTAATGTAAAGAACTGACTATTGTATGTATGCATATACTAAAGGCAGTGTATTTGTCATTTTGGAACCCAGAATCACTGAAATTGACTTTGGCCTACTTGGTCAGTGGACTTAAAAGCTCATAGGCCTAGCTGTTACTGGAGCAGATGTTCTGATCAGGGAAGGAGTGTCTCAGTCAACCTATGACAATGACAATACACCGGTCTGTGTTTTAACCCTTTCTGAACTGGACTGTCTAATTGTCTATGGTGGCAGAGACACATTCTCAGGGAAAAACACAGGGTCATACATTTCTGCAGCGGGGGTTATGTCCTTTGTGTTTTGTTGTACTTGGTCTGGAAACATGCTTGGTTGTGATGACTCATTCCATGCCATGTGAAGATGGAGAGAAGGCCCCTTTCAAATACCCTTCTTTAGTGGCCTTCATAGATGTCCTGCAAATAAATAGGCGCTTCCAATGAACAGTTTTTTTTACTAGTGAAAAGACATTTTGTTAATGTTTCTGTTTGAAGGTGAAATAACTCAAGTTACACAGACAGTTACTTCATCATTAAGAAATGTTCCCATCAGTTTAGAAGTTCCGGTTTTACAGTGTGGTTTCTTATCACATTGTCGTTTCGGTTGCACCTAGTTAGGTTTTGAGCCAGTGGACCATGCTTGGGTTAGGCCTCGTAGACATGGTAAGTCATTTGTCATGACGACTACTTAGTGTCATTTCAAGTGTTGCCATATGTCATTAAGCCTTCACAAGAGGTGGTTCATGGTGAGTGAGACTAAACCCCTTGGCTGCCTTGAATAGCCTCTCAGAAAACGAAAATATTGCTATTACATAAATCTGCCCTTATGATTAAAGCTTGATAAATGGTGTTTGTATGAGATGAGTCTTTTTTCAAATTGCTGCCCGTCATAATTATCCCCACTTCACTGTTGGACTAGGGAAAAGTGTTCACTTATGAAATGTAAACTTCTGCAGGCTACTGTCCGCAAATGATTGCATGTATTCTTTTCAAACAGACAGAGACTGACATATTTTAAGTTTAAAGTCAATGGCTTCAATCTAGAACTTAGGATCTGACACATAACATAGCAACGTTCCTTAACAGATATGTCTGTGATGGATAAGAAATTGTCAGATTTTCCTCAATCATTGTTTTATTTTTCCTTTTTCCTTGCAGAGACCTGAGGTTTAACAAAATTAAGGATTTACATCCTGGCTCTTTTAGACGGCTAAAGAACCTCAACACGCTGTAAGTATTCCCCTTTGCTCCACAACGTAAACCCAATAGATGCTTTGACCCATAGGGACAAGCATGCCTCGTCCTACCGTGGTGCACTAATAGATTTTCGATTCACACACGGTTAGAATATTTTCTCTTCTCCCTGCTATGGTTTCACACATGTAGGTCAGCTCATAATCTGTGTGGAATTTGTTTCCCCCCTTTCTCTTGCTGAGACGTCCATCATGAGTCAGCCATGCAGGCAGACCGCTGTGTGGCTTGGCTAAACTAATAAAGCGCACATTACAGATGGCTGTGCAAGGATGTATACAACCACAATGGGTATCTGTCTCCAAACCCAAGGCCTTGTTCTCTACTATGAAACACACAGCTTTTAAGAGCTGTCCGACTATACCTCTTACAAATAGAAGAACCGGCAGTTAATGGATTATTATTTTAAGGTGTCAAATAAGCAAACCATTCCAGTAAAACATACACAGTGTATACAGAAACAACTTAGAAATGGCCAAAGCCCATGTCCTTAAACCTGAGTGGCAACATCAAGACATGCACGCTGTTGAGGGCACTATTTCTTGGTAAATGGTGATTTTTTTAAACATGTCAGACTGTAGAATAACATATTGTGTGCTCAAGCCTTGCTCTCTGTGAACCACAGATGTCCAGTGTTTGTGTCTCGCCTGGAAATAGATGGCTGTTGCATTGAGAAAAGCTCATCCATCAGTGACAAAGGTCTCTCAGCGGGTCTAGCTCCCGAGTCCCAAACACAGCTTAACCATGGCTGGTTTGGTACTTCTTGAGATTCTTAGAGAGGAGAGAGGACATACGATTTTGTCCAATTGAAACAAGTTCAATCTAGGACATTTGACCATGTCATTCATTCATTGTTTGGTTGGCTTCTAGTTTTAGTTCAGCATGACTGCATCATTACTTACAAAGAGCTCACAATGCGAAAATCTTTTGACTGTTATTGTAAGCTTCATTCAAATTACGTTCCATGGTGCCATTATCAATTATTTTTAAGGTCAAATTATGACAGTGTTCAGGATCTGAGTCCAATGTGTCCTACGAGGGGACTCAGTTGGCTAACATGTAAAAGCACCTCAGTGGAAACAAACAACATCTGTTTATGGTGATATGCAATCATTTGATGTACCCTGCTGAACATTGTTTTTTTGAAGAATGTCCTGTATGTACTCCTTCCAATTCCTAATTTGTAACCATAAACTAATGCCTGCTTTCTTTACTTGGCAGTCTTCTCAATAACAATCACATACGAAGGATCCCTAGAGGAGCATTTGAAGACCTGGAAAACCTCAAATATCTGTGAGTTGCCCCCCTTTATTTGAATGTTATTCTGTTGGAGGTCAAGTTATGAAATTTTGAAACAATGTGGAAGCATTGTATTGCTGACAGACTCATTAGGCGAAATGCCAACGGGAAGTAGCCCCCTCTTACCCGCTGAAAACAAAGCATGGCACAATGTGTCTTTGATTTGATCTCGGAATCGCACAATTGCGGAAACTTGACTCAGGAATGGCATGACAATGAGCTGAATCCAAATCACACCAAAAACAAAAAGAACGCCATTGTCTGATGCCATGTCGGGGTCTTCGAGAGAGCAGAGATAAGTTTGAGGAGTGCCTTGCCATGGGGTAACAGTAGCTTAGCTGGGTTTCTCTCTCCCTCTCGGTCGTCCTCCATTGGAAAGCCACCGGCCTCAGAAGTGGTGGGAACACTATGTTCTGAATGATACCACGTCTGAACGGTCTGCTTCCCGGTCTCTCTCCTTAGTTTCAGGTCCTTGGATTCTCCTTGACTAATAACCTCACCTCAGCTCTAAGGGTGAAGAATAGATGCTATTTGTTTCCATTCCTGCCCAAAGGAAAAAATAAAAAGATTTGGCTTCTCCTTAAATATCATTTGGCTGTTTAATCTATAGGGTTTAGATGTTATTCTGTGTAAAACTGTATACATACAATACTGTATGTAACAAATAATTCCACATCTGCTAAATTAATAAGTATGACAAATAATAATTATTCATATGTGAGTTATAGTCCTAATATCAAACTGTAACAATGATTCTATTCCAATATCCCAAAGAAATAATGATTTGGTTTTGTCAAGAATTAGGATGTAAAGTAGGAAGTGCAAACAGTATTTATTTTTTCTCTCTTGCTCTCTCTCCCTCTTCCTCACACACACAAACACACACACACGCTCTCTCTGTCTTTCTCTCTCTCCCCCTCTCTCTCCATCTTTCTCTGTCTCTCTAGCTCTCTCTCTCACACACACAGAGTTACACACACATACACACACACACACCAGTCCCTAGTCTGCACACTGTAATTGGAGCATGGTTGCCTGCAAAGGTTTGTGTGGGGGCTGTTTTAATTAGAAGGCTGTCTTTCTTTAAAGCAGAGTTAATCTGAGGCCAGCCACACTACCCTTACCCTTGTGATTAAGAGACGTCGACCCCAACACCCTTGCCCTTGCCTCGAGATACCACTGGAGCTTGGCCTGGAGCACGGCCTCGCTAACCCCACCACAGACCCCAGTAAAGCCCACTCCCCTGGGGCTTTCATGTACTCTGAACTGGATGAACTAGCGGAAGTCTGGACTACCCCCCGTAGAGGGTCAGGCAGGGTTCAAAGGGTCTTCTTACGCAACTATGTGTCCCTGAAAGGTTATTGCATCTACAGCCTCACATCTGTACATGTTACATCAATAAGGCCAATGCTAGTTGGCAAACGTGAAGGTTATTTTTAAAGAAGGCTTTTCACTATATCACTGTTTGAAAGAAAGGTGCCTATGTTGTCCATTTAGTTTTCCATTTTTGTGCCTTTCACAGTGTAAGCCAAAGCTGTAGTTAGGGTTTAGTTATTGCGTTGGAATGCTCTTTGGTGGAGGAAGTCTTATTGAGTTATAGACCAGCACTGGAGTGGGTTGTGTAATTGTTGTTGTTTTGTAGCTATGGTCAGCAAGGGAGTGAGTGTTTGTGTTTTGTTCAAGAATGCAGCTGACCTTAAGAAAGAGAGGCTCTTAAACTCTAGTATGATGGACAAGGCAGAGACGTTCTTTCCCTCAAACACCAACCAAATCTCTCAATCTATTAATTCGAATATCTTATTATTTCTTTACTTTTGTATTAATGGTACTATGAATTATGGGAAGTCCTTTTGTAGCCCGACAGTGTGTTGCAAGGTTTTGTAAAGTGTGAACCCACAGCGGTTTGCTAGGCTACTGAAGCAAAACCTTTTCCCCATGAGAGTCCATCCCGCCACTTCCCAATCCGGTTTCCCACGCAGCCCCAAATATTCACACACACCACCCCACACACACACTCCCCACACGTGCGCGCACACACACACACACACACACACGACTACACGCTCTGTTCTGCCACGATAACCCCACAACTGTAGATCAGTCCAAAGATTTAGATTTAGTCAGTCAGGCAGTCCGTAATTTGCAACAAAAAGGGCTTTGCACAGACTGGGACCTGCAGATATTTTATATGAATTTAACCTTTTTTTTCCCCAAATGCTTTTTTTTCCAAACAAAACTTGATGGAAATTGTGTCCGTTGTATTGAAATCGATTTGTGTTCCCAAATATGTATTGCAGATAACAGTAGTGGATGGATTGCTCCAAAGCATGTTACCGCCTGAAGTCAGGTTCCACATGTCTATCAACCTGAGTGTGACTGAGAGTGCAGGAGATGTTTTGTGCGTGAACTCTGTTTAGTTGTTCACGGGCCGAGTGAAAGGCGAGCGCCTTCACACGCACGTCACAGTGATGAGAGCAAACTGCTAGAAGACGATGGAGTACAATGTTTATTTTTCCACGCGTTGCGTCACATCTGTCAGGACCTCTATCTCTATCTGGGATCCACTCAGCAGAGCGAGGGGGTGAACGATGAAAGGAGTGCCGTAAGCTATCGTTTTCCCAGTGTCCTGTTTCTCAGTCACGTGGAGGGGAGAGAAAACACACAGACATAAATAGTGTTTGTCTTTCGAATTTCTATAGAAGCTTTTGGGGGGATGTCACGTGTTCTGCTTTGGAGGCTGTGATCACACAGTGATGAAACGTGTGTTTTAACCATCAAGCATAATACCGTATGGCATTAAGCCAGGTTTGATATGCTGTGGTAACACTTGTGGATGGGGGCCACTAAACAGTCTACATTGAACTCAGAAGACCCACTGGGAGCTGAATCCCAGTCAGCCTGTAGTTTATTAACCAGACAGGGTTTGTTTGAATGTATGTCTGTGTGATACTAATATTCCTGATTATTTCTCCTTTCAGCTATTTGTACAAGAATGAAATCCAATCAATTGACAGACAAGCGTTTAAGGGACTTGTCTCTCTTGAGCAACTGTAAGTGACCATCCCCGGCCTCCGCTTTCCCCGGCCCCCCCCCCCCCCCACCTCCTCCTCCTTCATTTTGTCCCCTTCCATTGGAGGGGGAACCTCCTTTAAGGTTACATGAAACCTAATAAGACACTCATGGATCCTGCTGCATCATCAAAGCTATGTCGACCTGTGGTAAAGAGAGGGAAAGCTCCGTGGTTTTGCCGAATGCGGCCGGACTGTTCCTCCCCTTCCCACAGTGTGGCGTGTGCCTGTGATGCTTTGTGGGGTTTTTATGATGCCTTATAAAGGGTTAATGAGAGCCTTATTCATTTGTCCTTTGTCAAAAACTGCCCACCTGCGCGCCCCCGTACCCCCCGTTCTCCCGCTGCCACCATGCATGCCGTTTGTGCACTCCCCCCCCCCCTTCTATGTCATGCTGACCCCTCTTGAACCCTTGCATGAGTCGCATGTCTCGTTTCCACGTGAACAGATGTGTCCGTGCCAGATCCTATTCTCCTATAACATGAGAAAAGTTGCCCCACTGCTTAACAGGCTTGACCTTTTATGTTGTTAAAACTACTCCTACATCTTCTAAGCAGCTTGCTCGCAACATGTTTTTTTGTTCCTTAAAAAGGAACTACTTTAGTACATACTTACATAATTTAATGAATCTAACGTAGTTGTTTATCACTTTTGTGAAATAAAGTACTGCTATTTGTTTTGACCGCATAGAAACCTCCCTCCCACATGTTTTTCATGCCATGTTCCATGTGATGTGAGTCTTTGTTATGGCTACCTCTGCTGTGTTCCCTTTGATTCACGCTATTGGTATGGGGACACCAGTGCCGGTTGTATGATGCTGGAGAATTGCATGATTCCACAGTGATAACCTAGCGAAGCCGGGAGAAATAGTGTGACTGTTTTCCCATTCAATGTTCAGAAACTGTTATATAGTTGATAGTATGTACAACTTCTTATAAGTCTATCTATACAATCTATTGTTTCACTGTAGTTATGGCCTTGGGCCAGTTTGGGATTAACATACAGAAATTGACTGAAATATTAAAAGGTACGACTGTTCGGTAAAATTGCCTTGTTTGAAAGATAGGTTTATTTATTTTGCTTCTTCTCATTAGCAACATTAAAACACAACAAATGTCAAATCCACCAATGGAATTTAGCCACAGTTTGAATGATAAAAACTATATGAATTAATAAACAACTACTTTTTTGTTACACTTCCAAACCTGTTGCACATTTATGTCTTCGCAGACCCCCCTGTTGGTCATGGTGATTTTTCCAAATAACCTTGTCTCCTTTCTTCTCAAGTGCCTACAAATGACAAATTACATATTGCGGCTCAAGGCATGCTGTGCCATGAAAGTGCATGAGTCATTCAATGTAAACAAATTATACGTCTGCTTTTCCAGCTATTCATTAATACACTATAATGTTGTATAATATAGTGGTGAAGGGCTGTATAGAAGTTTACAGCAATGACTTTGAAGTCGCTGCTCGCTGGGAATCAAGAGGCTACAAGACAAGTTCATTGTTGGCAGCCATACCTCTTTCTTCTCTCTCAGGCATTCAATGTGGTTGTCTGTTTAATAATCTATCTTGGCTTCTTCATCTGCTTTTATCCTTAAACGTTCTCTGACGTTCTCTGGCTCGACAGTTTAGACTACACCCAGAAGCGTCACTTCAAGACATGCACTGTAGTAATGCATGTGACTGTGGAGCCACAAACACATTTTCCCCTTGAGTTATTTCAATAGTTTTTCAAAGCAGAGTGATTTAATTTTCCAGGCAAATCACGTGTGCCTTTTGTATTTGTCAGTGTATATCTACTTTGTGCATTGTGTGGTCTGGGCTAGTCTTGCTAGTGAACCAACCTAAAGTTGTGCTTGCTGTGATTGCTGCTCTCTCAGTGCCAGCATATAACAGTATCTTGCAGTCATTACACCATGAACTGTTTGATTTTATTTTTCTGGCCTTTGTTTGTTTTCATAAGATCTGGTTAATGTGTTCTTCCTCTGATAAAAGAGCCTGGGACATAAATCACGTTCACATTCCTTAAGGTAGTTGTCCGCTTTTGCCGGCAGGCAATTCCATCGCACAGTTAGACGTTAGCTGTACGTATATCAACTGTCTTGTATGAACGCATGATCTGCAGATTCCTTCAATACCTCGCCACTTAATTGCTGGTTTTAGTAATCCATTTCAAGTGAAAAGAATCTGACAGACTTATTAGAAAGATGGATGAAGTCCACAGACTCTGTATGTATTTAGTGACAGATGGCCACTCTAATTCAGTGGCACTGTGCTGTGTCTGTTATTTCTGTTCCTCCAGGTATCTGCACTTCAACAACATTGAGTCCTTGGAACCGGAGTCCTTTACTCTCCTCCCAAAGCTGGAACGTCTGTAAGTTAGATCTTTCTCAATTCAATTCGAATCAAGTGGCACAAACCACCGACACAGTGGACCCGCTGATTCTTTTTAAGGTGCAAACGAGCGTCTGGAAGGCTCTCCCAAAGTCAGTGCACGCGCTAATCTGTTTACCACGCGCGCACCGCCGAGAGATGGGATTTGAGAGTCGCGGAGAGCGTCGTGCCCTTCGTATGGAATGCAGTGTTCCCAAAAAACAAGTCCGTAATGTGTTTACCGTGATGTTGAAAACAAGCCTTTGGACGGCTTTGGGAATGCGAGAAGAAGCCCCGGACACTGGGGACAGCTAATCTCATCTCCTCTATCAAGTCTCCTGTGGCCTATCGACTCGATACCCACGGTGCGTTCTCTCTCTAAACAACAGTTTGGTAATGGAATGTCGGAAAGGCTAGATCCTGTTGCTCGGTGCTGCCTGCTTTGAAGCCCAGACCCGGCCTCCCTCATGAAGCATATGGATTGTCAGCTAAAGTTCAGGCAGATAACTCGGAAGTCTGTGTGCCGCTGACGTAAGCCGTCATGCAGCACGTTGCTCACACACTAATCACTAACACACATGTTCACAATCAAATATCAGCTCATGAGGGAGGGGGGAGGTATTTACAGTATATGACCTAAGCTGTTGTCAAAGCTAGTTTCTGTGCTTGTTGGATGAGGTGATAGGATATGCTCCCACCTCCACCCCAACTGCCACCTTGGGTCTGCTAATATGTTCTGCTAATGTGTCCAAAAGGGGAATTGATGTATGTGTGCTCCCTGCCTCAGGATGTTGTCCCGGATATGTACAGCAGGGAGTTTCAATATGTAGCAGACCCAACCATGCCATAACTGGTGTATATTCATACATAATAAATGCTTAAAGATGGAGAGTTTGTCTGACTGAACTGAAGATATTGTTGGACAACATGCGATACAATGATGGAGACTGCTACTCATTTCAAACCAACATTTGATTCGCTTGCCATAGTGCTGTGCTATGCGTGGCAAGCCTTGACAAGTCCAACACTTTCTGGCAGTGGAGCAACATCAAAACTGTCTCAATTCTAATTCTTCCAAAAGGGTCATCGGACTTGACCTTTCAACGCTGACTCTTCGGTTCAGTGACTGATCAGAGAAATGAGAGCTCGAGTCAGCCAGATGGTGAAAGGTTAACATGCTTAAAGGACCTGTCATGACAGTCCATCAAACAAAAAACACTGTACTTGGTTTAACAGATTTGCTTTTGAATAATTACTTAAAGGAGTAAGTGTGTAGTGCAGTCTAGATCCATTTTTGAATGGAGCCCTTGTGACCCAACCAGACCCCTGTGACCTCGGAACGCACGGACAGACTCACCACTCCTACTTCACACCAGATGTGAATGTTTTGCACCGTCTAGTTATGGATTGCCCAGATGAATTCCTGGTTTTAGTGCCTGTGTTGGCCGGCCCATCCCTGGAATCTTTCCCTCAGACATCCCCTTAGTCTGGAGGGGGAGAGAAAGAGACACCTGCACACAAATAAAAACACAGGGAAGACAGTCATCATGGGACGTGTTTGTTACACAATATCACCATGGTTATGGGCAGAGTAGTCGGTCTGAGAGAGAGGCCAAGATTATTTCCGGATCATTTATTCCCTGTTGTGATTTTATTTTTTACCTTTTTCAACCTTTTTACTGCTTATTATAGACAGATTTGTCATCCTGACATTTCACATTTCAAAACCTTACATATAATGCAAGCCATTATAATGTAATATGCTTGATAATGTTACTTGTTCATTAACCAATACCATATATATTTATTTCTTTCCCCTTCTGCCGCCCAGGTTTTTGCACAACAACAGGATCACTCATCTCGTGTTGGGGACCTTCACTCACCTGCAGTCTATGAAGAGACTGTAAGTCCAACTCTCTAAGTCCAATTCATACTGTGACTCTGTGAATCATACAGTGCGGTTAGTTGCTGTAAGCCGTATAACAACATCAAACTGTTCTCACTGTGTCACCACACATTATCCCTGGGAGGAGTAGCATAAAATCGGGCTGATGTACTGCTTGTGGTAATGCTCTATATGTATTTGAACGTATACGTACGGAGTTCACAAGGTCCAGCCTGGGTAAAAGGTGGAAGATGATTAGCTATTTAGGGACCGTTTCTTTTAATTATCTACTTACATTATGAAAACTTGCTGAACCCGCCGTGAATTATTACTGCTGTACTTGGAGAAACATTATCGTTGTAGAACAGCGTGTTTGTAGATCGGTATCGCCGCGTGACATGCTTGAAAAGGAAGCTAAGTGCAAAAGACCAGGAAAAGGAAGTTGTGTGTCTGACAGGGACTACAGCAGAGACAAACACACCATGAATATAAACTACTGGCAGGCCATGGAGACCGGGGTATTTGGCATGGTGGGGCGAGAGCTTTTCGGACAGTGAGCACCTCCAGCCCAGTGTTAGCCCCATTCTGGGTGCCTTCCAGAGGGGATTCACACCGCACCACTGAACAGCTTCACACACAGCCCACTGCTTCAAACACACACACAAGCACACTGTGAACAGCGCTTTGTTCAATACCTTTCCATTTAAATGGGTGGTTATCTCTTTCTGGAAGATGAATCATGTGATGGATGAATTCTCCTCAAACTATTAACCTCATCCATTCTTTCTCTCTCTCTCTTTCTCTCTCTCTCTCTGTGTGTGTGTGTGTGTGGGTGTGTGTCCGCCCAGACGGCTGGACTCCAACACTCTGAACTGTGACTGTGATCTGCTGTGGCTGGCTGACCTGCTGAAGCAGTACGCTGAGTCGGGGAACGCTCAGGCGGCGGCCACGTGTGACTACCCTGGCCGACTGCAGGGACGCTCGGTGGCCACGCTCACCGCCGAGGAGCTCAACTGTGGTACGGACACACATGCACACACACACACACACACACACACACACACACACACACTCACTCACTCACTCTCTCTCACACACGCACCTGGAATCTGACTCACACAAGACCTCATTCATTCATGGTGCCACCTGCGCCGCTCCCTATTTCCATAACAGTGTCGGCGGCACGCTCGCTGTGTTCTCCCAGCGTCCACGGAGCCCAGCTCCTCAAAGGGCCCGCGTCGCTCAAAGAGCCCTGTGTGTCGGTGGGCCTGGTCTGCCACACAAGCTCTTTGAGCGTTCCCCAGGTGTACCCCCCTCTGCAGTCAGCCATCCAGACCAGCTGCTCCTGTCTGCCCCCCCAACCCCTCCACCCACCAGCTGGACCTCAGGGCTGGGTAGCAGGACAAATAGGAGGCCCTGCCCCAAACCCCTAGTCTTTGCTCGGACCATTTGTGGAGCACGTGCTGGGCCTGTGTTTGGGGGAGGGGGGGCACATGAAGAGCTTTTTCTGACTCGAACCTTGACAAGTGGGCGACGCTGTGAATCTTTGAGCTAGAAAGTGGAGTTACTATGTATCGGACGGTTTGCCCCGACAACATCTCAGGGCCTGTGCCTGTGCTCTGTTACTCATCGTGCTGCTATTCCCTGTGGAAGTCGTTGTCTGGCTCGGGCAGCTTGCAGCAGCCAGCTGGTGGCAGCGCGCACTCGCCCAGCCCAACGCAAGACTCTGCACCTCGCTGGACGGGCGCGACTTGCCTGTTCTTGCTTAATGTGTCGTCGTCCCCCCGTCCCCCCACCTCGGCCTGTCTGCGTCGGAGGCACCGAGGAAGAATGTCTGCCTTTCAAACAGAGCTAAACCTTTCCACTCCTCCTCCCTGCCCTCTCCATTTCCCCCTTTCCCCTATAAACGGGCTGGAACAATGTGCAGCGGGCCACACAGCTGTCAAAACACCAGACCCGCTAGATGAAGGGCCACCTCCCCGCATAACTGGCAACCTGCATGCGCCCTTGCTCTCTTTGAGTGGTATGCGTTCAGGGTTGCCATGTTTGTTTGTTTGCTTTTAATCTACACATCACTGTGACGACGTCGCCCAGCCATTGGTGGCCCCTCTAAGGCAGAAATGGGGTCGGTCCCAGGCAAATCTTTTGCATGTTAGCAGAGAGCTTATAGCTTCGAAGGTGTACAGCCTATTGAAAGGTGTCTGAGACAGGTAGACATTTGTCAATGAAATGAAGGGTGAGTTTGTTTACTTAGGTAGAGTATGTGTGTAGGTTCATGGTGGGGCTTGTGTGTTTGCACAGTATAGGAGTGACCGTGTGTATGTGCCCGGCTCCCTGTCCTTTGATTTGCGTCAGCTTAGCCAGGGTCGGTGACTCTGCTCCTGGAGCACTTTCACACTTTTGCTTCCAGATGAGTTGTGCTTGCAGGGGATCTCCTCCAGTCCCAACTAAAGGTGCCCCTAAATTGGCCCCATTTGTGGGCTCCCAGGCCTGTGTAGGGGGATAGTCTTAGGAGAGCTGTGTGTGCCCTGCTGCTGTAACTCTATCTAAAGTGTGTCAACCTTACGCTGTGTGTGTGTGTGTGTGTGTGTGTGTGTGTGTGTGTGTGTGTGTGTATGTGATTGTTTGTCCTGCATGGCGATATAGAATCTCAGCTGTAGATAAAACACAACCATTCCTGTTTCTCTTATCACACTGCAGGCCTCTCAACTCAATGACCTCATGGAGGCTGATTCTCTCCCTGATATTGACTTCTCACAGGCAGCCTGGGGGTTGTGGCATGTGGGGGTGATGTCATTGTGTCCTTGGTTTTCTGGCCAGACATAAGACTGCTCTTTCACACATCTGACACGCTCAGAGAGACAAAGAGGGACTAGGATGGCCTCCAGCTGGCTAGACACACCCACACACACAAACACACACACACACACACACACACACACACACACACGCACACCCTACGAACAAAATGACTGCTCATGTTTGCACACTTTGTACAGGACATAATCAAACACAGGAAATAAACAAACAAACAAGCATGCTCCGTTACTGACCCACTTTGACTCACACGTGACTCCCCGTGTGTCCACCCAGAGGTCCCCCGGATCACCTCACAGCCCCAGGACGTGGACGTGACGTCGGGGAACACGGTGTACTTCACCTGCAGGGCCGAGGGCAACCCCAAACCTCAGATCATCTGGCTCAGGAACAAGTAAGCCCCCCAGACTGGACCTGACATAGCCAGAGTCTGGATGCATACAGTGTACAGTGTATTTTTGGTGAAACGACGTTAATTGCACGACTGTGTGTGTGTGTGTGTGTGTGTGTGTGTGTGTGTGTGGGGTTCAGCAATGCTCTGAACATGCGTGACGACTCTCGTCTGAACCTGCTGGAGGACGGCACGCTGATGATCCAGAACACCCGGGAGACGGACCAGGGCACCTACCAGTGCATGGCCAAGAACGTCGCCGGCGAGGTCAAGACCTCGCAAGTCACCCTCCGATACTTTGGTGCCCCCTGTACGTGGTTTACAACCTCTCACATTTAACGTCTAACATTTTATAGAAGAGGGGTTTGTTTTAGGGGTAGACTTTGCAATATGCTGTGCTCCGTAGACCAAACCAGGAAGTCAATGTTGTGGGAAAATGTGTGCTGAGGTCTGGCGTTGTACATCATCAAGTACCAAGGCGAGGTGCAAAGCGTAGAGTTCAGAGAGGAAAACCGAGGTCAGTCTTAGGGGTCGAAAGGTCAAATAACTGGGGTGTCCCACGGAGACGCAAGCCAATCCTGCTGGTCTTTGTGGTAATAGTGTTTACTCACACCCACACACATAAACAACCTCTCTCTCACACACAAACACACTCACACACACACACACACACTCACACACAGATACTGCGTGTGCCGTGGCGGCACCGTGGGAGATTAGTGCGTCTGTCTCTGAGCGGCCCCCTGGGTGATGGATGCTCTGCCTCCATAGACAGAGCTCTGGGAGCAGATGGACTGCGTTTCCCAGCTCTGTGCTTGTTAACATCAGCCCACTCCGGTGTACATTTTTCCGCTGACCTACTGTACGACCGCACCATATGGACAGGGGTCGTTCCGGTTCACTCCGCCGGGCTGCGTGCAGTGTGTGGGAGCTCGTTTTAAAATGGCTGCTTTGGGGTCATCTGGGGATACAGGGTGTCGTAACTGCTCCTCTTCCTTTCCTAACTACACAGAGTTCTACAAGAGCCTTTTGGGAACCTTTGTGGTTGTTTTATGTCATTTTGCTTGGGAATTCTGTTATTACAAAATAAGAAAACAGGAAAAAGTTCACTTCTTTGAGGTAGACATTCTTCATTCATAGCATACTCCCCTTCTCTCTCTCTCTCTCTCTCTCTCTCTCTCTCTCT